>OX608079.1:55865492-56159426 GCA_951509765.1 Sphenella marginata | reverse complement strand
TGTGATTTTTGCGAAATCCATGCTGATGTTCGGCGAGCCGCAGGTTTGCGGTGAAGTACGGCAACAAGATGGATTCCAACACTTTCACTACTGGCGAGAGGAGAGATATCGGGCGATATGACTCCCCTACGGCAGCTGGCTTGCCAGGCTTTAGTAGTGGGTCCACCTTTGCTTGTCTCCATCTTTCAGGAATAACAAAGGTGGAAAGGGAAAGGTTGAAAATTTGTGTAAGGTAGCTTATGCCTTCGTCGCCGAGGTGTTTCAGCATCAGCATGGAAATGCCATCGGGGCCGATATATTTGGCAAATATATGAGACCCCCTCGACCACACCTCTGTTTTTCCTGGCTGTCAAAAGGTTTTCTTGGAGCACATAAATAGCATATAATTCCCTGATACTCATGTAATTTAAAAACCCAACGTTCCTATGGGTTTTAAAAAAAGTACTTAAAATTTTAGCAACAAAAAATTGTTTTTGGAACTGTTGAGCACATAAATAGCACATAATTTCCAGATGCTAATTTAATTTGAAAACACATCGTTTATATGGGGGGTCGAGCTTGACGGGTTGTTGTTGTTGTTGTTTTAACAACAAAATCACTCCCCGAAGGTTTTGGGGAGTGTTGTCGAAATAACAGTCCTTGGCCGGATATCAATCCGGTACGCTCCGGTACTCCTTTGCGGTACTGCCCGACTGTCGTGGGAGCGATTTGGTATAACCAGTGCGGGTTGGGGCTTAGAATATGCCCGCGGTAGGCATACCGGTCGTAAGAGGCGACCAATATGCACAAGGGTAATGATGTGCAACTCGATGGTTGATCTACGGATATGATGCCTCCCACCTCTCATTACCCATCTTCTCTTTCCTTTCGGAAGGAGGGATGACATGACCTAGAGCTTGAAGCTTCGACTTTTGAAAAATGAAAAAAGCACTTAAAATTTGAGCAACAAAAAAATTCTTTTTATAACTGTAGAGCACATAATTATAAGCTAATCCAATTTGAGATCCCCCCATGGGGAATATGACACCCCCCTCCCCCCTCGCCCACGCCTCTGTTTTTCCTGGCTGTCAATAGGTTTTCTTGGAGCACATAAATAGCACATAATTCGCAGATACTCATGTAATTTAAAAACCCAACGTTTCTATGGGGGGGGTCCAGCTTGACGTTTCGACAAATCTCCTACTTTTGAAGGTTGAAAAAAGCACTTAAAATTTGAGCAACAAAAAAATTGTTTTTGGAACTGTAGAGCACATCAATAGCACATATTTATAAGCTAATCCAATATGAGATAATTCCTGGCCTGTCAAATTTGAAATCCGTCTTGGGGGGGGGGGGGGGGGGGTCCAGCTTGACGGACCTAGTTCGAATTCCCTTGAAGGAATCGGCGTCTGCACTTGGAGACTCAAGATCTAATGCAATTCGAATTATCTTCTCCCTAAAACGACGATTGAACGTAAATGCCGACTATGCACGAATGTACACCGAATTTTTAAATGACTATGAATACAGTCTTCATATGTCCAAAGTCTCTGATGACTACGTACCTAGATCAACTACGTATTATTTGCCTCATCATGGCGTTCTTAGGCCATCTAGTTCCAGAACAAAACTACCAGTGGTTTTTAATGGCTCAGCCCGAACAATGAGCGGAAAATCACTTGAAGGGCGAGAGTCCAAAAGGGCCTAACCCACACTTTTTTGAGTTGAGTTTTTAATTTTTTCAGTTTGGCAAAACACGTCTTGTCACGTAGGCGTTGATCAAAAAATTCTAAAATTTTTTTTTAATTTTTTATGAATTTTCAAAGTTGGCCGAGGTCCTAACCCGCGGGGTAGCGAGAGTGCAAAAGGGCCTAAGCCCTCATTGCGCCTTATGGGGAAACCGTGTTTTTGTTCATATCGCTCAAGTTTAAACAAAAACCATGAGTCTGCGACGACATCTAGGGTATTTAGCGTTAATGAGAAGCTTCAAGAAATTATCTTACGACAGTGTTTTTTGATTGTGTTTTCCTAGGTTATGTTGTGACAGTTCAAAGTGCGATCGGTATGTTGACGTTTATGTAAATCGTTTGGTATTGGCAATTTTTAATCAAAATTTCAAAAAACCGCAATCAGGGCGTTGTGGAGTATTCCCCACTAATCATTTTCCACTTTATTTCATTTCTCTAGATTGAAAACTAGCGGAGAAATGCCAAGACAACGAGACTCTCGTCGCGACGCCAGGGTCACGCGTATATGACAGCCAAGGGGAAAAACATCAGTGCGAAACAGTCTCCGACTGTTGATGTGAGTGTGCAATAATAATTAAATAAAAACAGGAAATGAACAATAGCTGACGCCGGCAAAGTGAAAGGCACCTTCGGGTTAGGCCCTTTTGCACTCTCGGCACCTCTTGGGTTAGGCCCATGAGAAATTCGAAGTCTCGTAATTCCGAAACTACTGCACCGAATGCAGTTTACAACAACTCTACGACAAATCCAAGCAGTTCTCAATTCTCGACCAATTTGCAGACTTACGGATGATCCTGATGATATGAACTATCTTACACCAGGTCACTTTTTCGTTGGTGGACCAATCTCAAGCCTACCTGAACGGAACCTCACTAACGTGCCTCACTCTCGCCCATCTCACTGGCAATTAACAAGGCGGTTAACTGAACAATTTTGGGAAAAGTGGCACGCAGAGTATTTGCAACAACTCCAATCTCGATACAAGTGGCAGTTACCAACACGGTTGCCACAGCATGTTTTTGTTTTGGACAAAAAATGGACCAAACCTCAAAAAAAAAGGACCACATTTTTTTTTTTTATTAATACACAAACTATGTAATTTTTAAAAAATAAACACATAACAATAACTAAAAAGAAGTGCTTTAATTCACATTGCACGTTAAACAAATTTGAAATACATTTCATCACATATAGGTGAATTTTTCAGTCTTATACACATATTTATGCATATTAAGATATTTAGGAGTTCAAAGTTTCCCATACTAAAAACTTATTTTGGTAGGTATCTGCCACAATACTTCGATGTGGTATAGGTAAAAAAATGAAAGTTACAAAAGAATAATTTTATGACAAAAACATACAGAAAAATAATAAATTGCATAAAGCTCTTCAATTTCTAGTGCCAGCCTATATCTTTGACAGACCAAACATAGTGAGGGCCTCGGTTTTGAAAGAAAAGTTCTTTGGCCAGCATAATATTATTAATTGAGCAAATTCTAATTTGTTTCGAAGCTTTGTTTTAATTTGGGAAAATTCGAAAAATTTGCGCTCTGCTGCTGCCGAACTATGTGGCAGACTCATTAAGTCATATACGAAATTGATTAAGTATGAAAACTTTTTTCATTCATACCCATGCCAACTTTCTCTCAAAAAGACGAAACATCCATATCTGACCTAAGGTTAAAATTCTGAAGCCTCAAAAGCTTCCATTGTGTAACAATTTTAACACATTATTTTTCCACTTACCGACCAAATTTTGGGAGCAGTGTTATGTAATTTTAGCCAAGTGAAGAAGAAAAAGTACCAAAATCGTGACCACTTGCCAAAAATGGACCAAATCTGAAAAAAGTGGACCAATGGACCAAATGGATTTTTATAGACCACTTTTGGTCCAATTGGACCAAAGTGGCAACCGTGGTTACCAAACACCTCACGTGTCCGAATTCTTCGCCGGGAGAAACCTGGCATTGTCACCGAATAAGTCCTCGGCCACCCTATTCACGACGTGGACAACGCAAGTGAACATGGAATTAGACGTCTACGTTGATAGTGTCAAGCTACCAACTGTCTCACACCCCAAAATCTTAGGGGTGACGTTTGATAACATGTTCAAATACGGCGCTCATGTAACCGCAATTGCCAATAAAGTCCAAAGCCGTAACAAAATCCTCAAGTCCCTAGCTGGCAGCACTTGGGGTAAAGACAAAGAAACGTTACTAGCTACATATAAAGCAATTGGGCAGCCGGTACTGAGCTACGCGACGCCAATATGGTAGCCGGGGCTAGCTGACACACACTGGACGAGGCTACAGGTCTGCCAAAAAACCGCCCTTCGTACCGCCACTGGGTGTCTTCTTATGTCTCCTGAGCATCACCTACACAACGAAGCGAAAATGCTCGCCGTTAAAGAGCATAGCGAGATGTTGACCGGGCAATTCCTGTTCAACTGTTGCAAACCGCAGCATCCGAACGGATGCCTGATCAACGAGGATCCGCCCCCCAGGAGCATAAGGAGCCATCTACGCAAACACTACGATGAGATCCGGCACCTGATTTCCACGCCGTTTGATCCTAAGGTGCACCGGCAGGCCCTCACCCTCATCCACACGAATTCGGTAAATTCCTATGTTGGCTCTCTCCCGGTGAACGCCGTTCTTCAGGCAACAACACCACCCGTTGCCGAAGAGGAGCGCGAGCTGCCTAGGGAGACTAGGGTGATGCTGGCTCAACTCCGGTCTGGATATTGTAATAGGTTAAACTCTTACCTATCCAGACTGAACCCCGACTTGCCTAATGTTTGTCCGGCATGCGGCTTGTCCCCCCATACTACTAACCATCTTTTTGTCTGATCATCCGAGCCTACTCTTCTAACACCCATATCCCTCTGGTCCTCCCCTGTTGAAGCCGCTAGGTTTCTAGGACTTCCGTTAGAAGAGTTCGATGACAATATTGGGTAAGGTTGATACTGACTACCTAGGCAGGGCAACGTAGTGTTAAAACAACAACAACAACCAAACACCTCAATTCAAATTGGATCAATAGTCTTCATCATCGACGAGAGATATCCTCCATCAAAATGGGCACTAGGAAAAGTCATAAGGTTGCATTCTAATCGTGATGGTCTAACAAGGGTCGTTACCATAAAAACAGCAACAACAACTCTTGATCGTCCTATCAACAAACTTTGTCTACTTCCCAATCAGGAAAGTCTTGAAAAATAGTAGCTCAACACTCAACTACCATTAAACCATTCACATCAAATTTAATTGTACATATATTTTTGCCCCACTTCTTGATGCAACGCGGGGAGTATGTTTGAAATAGAATAGTCATTAAACATTGTAAAGTTAACATTTGAATACTTCTTATAATGTTAGTAATAAGTTATTACTCAGCATGTACAAGCTGGCAGCACTTTCTTGAATTTCACCACACTTATGTTTAACCCATCTGGTAACATTAAAATCATACGATTCCTTTTGTCATTCCTTTTTTATCAACTGCCTTCGTCTACTGAATTACATTGCAAAATCTTGTGCCTTTTGCATAAAAATATAAATTCTATTCAATAAAATTAGTTTTATAATATTAAATTGATTGCTAGACATTTGTTTGATAAAAAACACCACGAGAGAGGTAAGCAGCGGGAGTTTGGAACAAATCGCAACGTTTGGATATATTGGCACTGCAGCGAGCATTTGGCCAAAAAGGGTGCGCCAATTTGGACTCGTAAGGTAACATTTTTTTTATTAAAGTTCAACATTGCGTTGAACAGAGGCTTTTCTGACAGCCCGAAGAGTTACAAAGATTTGAGTGGCGTGATTTATTAATGTAATCACATTCATTCGTAAGCTTTCTCTAGAAACTGATGGTATACGTCCTCGGACAGAATTAGAGGATGTACACAGAATTTAGACAAGTCATCAAATCTTGTATGGTTTTTCGTATTTTGATGATGACTTCAGGCTAAAATCGAAATAAATCAGACCTTTAGCTCAACAACTATATAACTCATACAATTTTATCCTTTCATAATGCAGGTCGTGTTATTAGACCAGCTGAATTTTAATTTTCTCTCGAATTTTGAAAGTACACTCCTTTCTGAGGGTGATTTTAACAATAAACTCACAAATTCCAAAAAAAATACGTTTAAAGGTTACGTATGGACACCTGTATATAGTAATGCTTCCACCTTACTAAGTTCGCCATATTATGGAGTTTTTAAAATTCTACAGAATGGTATTTGAATTGTCAATATCGGCGCTCTGAGATTCTGAATAGAAAAATTTGTGCAAGTATAAAAAGAACATTATTTTTTTAACTGTCAAAATAGGCTAAATGTGGTCTGCTATTCAACTTAAAAAATTCCTTTATTGTTCAAAAAGAAATTTTCTTTAATTAAAGTAAGCAGTTTCAAAAATGTTTACCCAGCTGCTGAAAATAGTACAGCAAGAAGTATAAAGGTATTTTTAACAAATGTAAAACGCAACACCTGATAGTAGCGTATTTAACAAATATTCGTGCACACATTTACTTTTGATTTGTTCATATATTTTATATGGCATGCTATTTTTAATTGGGAAGACAATACTGTAGTTAGCTCGACGGCCTTTTCCGATAAAAGTTTTTTATTATATGCTTCAAAAATTAGAGATTTTTTTTTACTTTTACTGTTTGTATTGCAGGCGATATGATAATTGCCAGTTGTTTGCTAGAGAAATTTTTCAGCGTCTAATGTGGTGGATATTGAGCCAGAAGTAGAAACTGTAAAGAAAACAAAAGTAATGTAAAGTTATTTCAAAATGTTTGGTGAAAATGTAAAAAAATCTATTTAAATTTTACATTACCAATAATAGTCGAATTGTCAACTTCTTTTAAGTTTTCTGAATTTCCCAAATGTGAAGCCGCGGGAGCATCGCGAGACGATCCTACTGCTATAGAATAATTAGCGCCTTTGTCATCCTGATTACTTAACTGTCATTTTACCAGCTCAACGGTTAAAAATTGTTTCAACCGTTCAAAATACTGTGAATGTAGTTCTACGTCATTATGACCAGCGCCCTAAGGAAGAAAAACTCTACTTATAGTTTTTATATTACATATACTATCCGGTGAACCGACAAAAAAATTGGCAAGAGTGTTGTTATCGTTGAATTCAAAAAATACATACAGTGGCTTATAATAATACCTTCCGTGCAAAAATCTTTTGTACTAAGTACACTAATTTCACAAGCAAAATCAATACGATATACGCTATATTTTTGCTTAAGGACAAAGTTTTTGGCGACATTAATAAAAAGATAGTTTTCATATTAGGTAGCGATATTATTGGAGGACATGTTTCGAAGTCCCCAACTTTGTCTGTTACTTTTCGGACACTAAGATGCGAATTCATGTGTCAGCGTCAAAGCCGCTGCTAGAGCATAACTAAGCTATAATGCCCTGTGACGTCACGATGCATTCTTCCCTACTTCAGTTTTTCTTTTGGTTTTTGTTGTTTTAATTCTGCCAACAGTGTGCACACTTTTTTAGATATGTATAATTGTGCGTGTTGGACTTTTTGTTTTGGACAATGTTTTTATACGTAACCCGTGCTCTGGCTTCAGTGTTTTTTGTTCTTGGTTTTTACTTACAAGTTTTTCCCGCCCATATATAAAAAATAAATAAAAATGTTGTAGTGCACTGCCAACTTCATATGAAGTTAGTGTGACACCTTTGGAAAACTATCTTGGACACCAGCTAGGATACATATTCTTACACTTGAATTTGCCGAAAGCTACATATCTGTAATATAAAAAAATTTGTCGCGCCCATATTTTGAAAAAAAAAAATTTTCTTACAGATAGTTTTCGCCAAATTTACATGCAAGAATTTTTCTGCTAGCTGGTGTCTAAGATAGTTTTCCAAAAGTGGAACGCTATCTCATCACAGAGTGTAATCTTCCATGCTTCTTCTCCCTAGTTCAGCACGGATATTATGAGCTACTTGTAGAGGGTGGTTTCTGTTCGTCGAAGGAGCATGATTACAAAGGGTTCACCTCCAAACCTATATTTTTGCCAATTTGGATTAAGTAGAGTTAGCGTCGATGCGGAATTTCAACTAAATCTAAAAAATTTTCCGCGCCCATATTTTGAAACAAAATAAAAAAAAGTTTTGGTAGAGCACCGACAACTTCATATCGTTACCTTAATTCACAAAGGGCCTAACTGACATAAAAACAAATTTACAGGAGAAGCAAAAAACAAAAATTTGTTTACATTGAACGCATGTTATTACTGCTAGTAACTTCTTAAAAATTGTGGTCATACTTAAATATGTGAAAAAGTAATTTTCGAAAAATGTGTCAACTAGGGCCTTTGTGAATCAAGGTAACGATATGAAGTTGTCGGTGCTCTACCAAAAGGAAGTAACAACGCTTTATGCAAAATTTGAATGATAACACAAGTTTACAAATTCAGGTCAACTTTTGGATCTGAGCAGATAAGAGCGATTCTTAACTATATTTGATATGCTCAATTCAAATCTGCATTCAGTTTTTCAATATTGATTCTAGTTTCCGAGATCTCGCATGATAGCACCATTGTGCTGTTATAGCAGCTTTTAAATCGTGGCACTGCTTGATAAGTAGGTAAAAATGGCAGAATGTTCATAAAAGTATGAACATATAACTACGCCGCTCTAAAATAAGTAAATTTATACAGTCCACTAGAATTTAAGATAATATTGTCATACATACATACTTACAAAACAAACAGGATAAGGTACCTAAACCTATCACACATACACACACATATGTACACACATACAGTCTACTTGAGGAAAGATAAGTATAAACAACCCTCATACAAAACAGATGAACAAACAAACAATAGAATCAATAGAACATTAGGAACATTAGAACGTTTAGGAACATAGTTTTAAGATTTAGTATATAAGCAAATGTAAAATAGTTTAAGACTCAGAAAATATATTCTAAGCCATCAACACCATTATCTCTACATCTCTACATTGTAATAAAATTGTAACAGGTCGATGTCTGTACATGGCAGATATCCACAAAAAATTGATTGGGGGAAGCATTATTAAACGAGTAGAATCCCAATAACCATTTTTTAAAATTTTGTGTGTCTGTCTGTCTATCCGTATGTTTGTGGCCGTATCACTCTGAAAGTACTGAATGGAAATGAATGAAACTTCTTTCCTTGGATTGCTAGATGCTCAACTTAAAGTTTAAGATATTAGTTTTTGCGATATCTCAACCGGTTTTGGAGTTATCGCCCAATATGTGGACCAGGGGTGACTAAAAATGTCTTAGTACAATATGGATGTCAAACGAAAGGTGTCAATGAGTGCTGTAATATGCGATGTGATCAATTGAAATACCCCAAATGGTTTCGGAGATATCTTGAAGTTATCGACGAATATGTATTTGCAAAAAAATGTGTTAGTACAATATGGGTATCAAACGAATGGTGCCAATGGGTACTGTTATATGCGATGCGCTTAATTTAAATATCTCAAATGGTTTCAATTATATATCTTAAAAAATTTCGGACGGAAAAAGAGAAGGGTGGGTAGATGCCAAGTACAGACATCGACCTTTTACAATTTTATTATATGTAGAGATATGTATGTATTTCAAATTTCGAAAACTGGCCCAAATGTATTTTTTAATTGTTGTTGTGAACTATACAATCAAGTTATAGAAAGAAAGTCGAACTTCGAAAAAGTGCGTATAGGCTATAATGATTAAAATCGGACTCAGTCTGTTATAAGTTCTGAGACGCAGCGAAGCAAGCGGGCCTTACTAGTATAAAAATAAAAATGCAGAGACAGTGTTGCAAAGTTGATCCAAAGGGTTTTTGTTACGTTTGCGGTGGTTATATGATTAAAAAAAAAGGCAAAATAATAACAAATGCGCTCAAAGATGCGTATTCTTTATTCTTTATTTGTTTAAAGTCGACACAGACATAGGTCGATCGACATCAAAAATATACACATATACATATACAAAAACAGAAAAGTTAAATAACTTTACAAAGAATATTGTCAATAATATTATCTTAATTCTATGGATACAATTAATATAATACTAAAGCCGGCAACCAGGCCTTATAATTAACAAAATTAAAATTAGTTAAATAAGCTCAGTAAGGAGCTAACGCGTAGAGCCCAGAAGGGGGCGCATGAGTCAGGAAGGACTCAATAGAATAGGCCCAGAAGGGGGCACTTGGGTCAGGAAGGACTCCATAGAATGAGCTCAGTAGGGAGCTACATATTTAAGGCTGAAAGTAGATATTGTTGAATACTAAACAGTGAGTTACAGGCATCCATATTGTTGCAGTGCTTGTTGAAAGCATAACACAAACAACGGAGAGGTTCGTGCAACTCAAAATTCGATCTGCATATTTTTAAATTGATCGGCTGGAAATGTCTGGATGGTCTAATGGGTACATTAAAGGAAAGTTCACCAAGCAAGAATGGGCTATCTACAATCCCTTTTATCAGTTTCGCCCGTGGGCGTTATTTCCCTTTGAAAAGGAAATAAAGCCCGCGGGCGTTATTTCCTTTTCAAAAGGGAAATAACGCCCGCCGAAAAAAGGAAATAAGGCCCGCGGGCTTTGTTTCTTTTCTAAAAGGAAATAACGCCCGCGGGCATTATTTCTTTTCTGAAAGGAAATAGCGCCCGCGGGCGTTATTTTTTTTCTAAAATGAAATAGCGCCCGTCGACAAAAAGAAATAACGCCCGCGGGCGTTATTTCCTTTTTGAAAGGGAAATAACACCCGCGGGCTTTATTTCCTTTTCAAAAGGGAAATAACGCCCACGGGCGTTATTTCCCCGGGCGTTATTTCACTGCACCGTTTAACGTCATCTGCGCACATTAAGGGCTTGCAGAACTTAAAAACATTAGGGAGATCGTTTATGAACAGAAGAAATAAGATAGGACCAAGGAAGTTACATTTATAAAATCAGACTTGCAATTATTAAAAATAACCTGCTGTTTTCTGTCGTTTAAGTAAGATGAAATCCATATGAGAAATAAAGGTGGAAACCCCAACTGGTCAAGTTTGAATAACATAACAGAATGAGAAACTTTATCAAACGCCTTACTAAAATCAGTGTATATGACATCAATCTCGTAGTTGGCCCTAAAGTTCCTAAAGACGTGCGTCGTGAACTCAAGCAAGTTAGTCACAGTAGATTTACCCTTGCAAAACCCATGTTGTGATAGGTCCATGCCCGAAGAGACTGAAAAGGCTAATTGTTTTGTGACAATAGATTCGAAAAGTTTAGGAATAACACTAAGCTTAGCAATTCCTCTGTAGTTTGTAACACTTGATCTACCCCCATTTTTATATAAAGGTATTATAAATGACTCCTTCCACTTATTAGGGAATATTCCTTGCTTCAGCGATGCGTTAAACAAAGACGTTATAGGTTGACAAAGGAACTGTGCACAAGTTTTCAGCACAATTGAGGGAATCTCGTCAGGTCCACTGGAATATGAGCTTTTCAGATTTTCTAGATGTACTAGTACATCGTCAAAAGAAAGAACAGGAACGGGTGATGAATTAAGCGAAGGTAAATTGTAAGGATAGTTCGAAAGACCTGAATCCAACGAAGTTGAGTAGTTAGATTTAAAGAGGGCGGCAAACATATTGGCAATTTCATTACCATCCTGAGAAACTAGATCATTATATTTCATTACTGACGGAAACCCTTTTGCCTTTCGCTTAGAATTAACAAAGCTGTAAAACGACTTAGGGTTTGAGAACAGTTGGGTCTTAATACTTGTCAAATAATCCTTGTAACACTTTCTATTTAAGCTGTTGTACTTATGACGCAAAATACAATAGGCCGAATAGTCCGTAATTAAGCCAGACTTTTTGTATCGTTTAAATGAGCGTGACTTTTTATTTTTTAGATATTTGAGTTCTTTCGAGCCCCATGCAGTATTGTAGGATACTTTAGTGCCATTTGAAGAAGGTACACATTTGAGAAATACTGAATGCATAAAATTGGTAAAATGAAGAATGCTTTCTTCAATATCTCCAGAGTATTTTGGCCACGTTATTTTAGAGACTTCCATTATAAGCTCGGACAAATTTGCTTTTCTAAACAGGAATCTACCGGCAGGTGCTTTTCCTGTAGTAAAACTTTGTCTCGATGGACAATAAGAATCAATACTGAGCGAAAGTGCAGGGTGGTATACATCTTCAGGTAAAACAAGGGGGTCGCACCTGAGTATTGAACAATTAGACGAATCGTCTGTAAAAATTAGGTCCAGGCACTTACCGAGACTGTTCTGGAATCTATTTAGTTGACAAAGACCACTATCAGATAAATCATTAAGAAACTCATATAATATATCACGAGAGGAAGTAGGTATGAGAAGGCCATCAATGAGGCTCCACATCACACAAGATAGGTTAAAGTCGCCAAGCACTACGATAGAATCGGAAGAACCAAGCATAGAAGATACAGATTTCATTATAGAAGAGTGTCTCATATAAACAGAGATATGAGATTGAGGTGGCATATAACTGGCTAGATTAGCCACAACACTGGCGGGTACAACCCTGCCGCCAACATTCACCACACCACACACACACTTACACAGTCACGCACATATAATTTGTCAACACAAAACACACACACATATTGTAAACAATTATTACAATTTCGTAAATCTCGAGCAAGACGGTCATTTAGTTCCTGAGCCAAAATATATTTATCAATTTTTTAAAAAACGCCTAAATCTTTACATTTGTTATTGAAAGTTCGGTAGTGAGTGCAAAGGTGAGTGCAGTGAAGTGTCCCGAAGTGTATATGGTCCTACATCGCCTAAAAGACAGGCACCTATGGACAGTGACAAAACATAGTAAAAAGCACGAATTTTAAAAGAGGTCCTGACCCAAACAGAAAACAAAAAAAAAATACATATATAAAACTAAAAATTTAAATTCGGGAGCGCCGGTTTACAATACGGCACTTAAATATCAAAAAAAAAAAAAAACAACAAAATACAGTCCACTAACTTTCAAATTCGGGCGCGAAAAACTAATTAAACAAAACTGCACAAACACAATAAAAGGATAAGTACAACCCCCCTTTCCCCTGAAAAAAGAGCGGTGAGTTGAAAAAGTTTCCATATAATAAATATAAAAGGGATCTGATGATGAGCCTGGAAACTCTGAAACATGTAATCCTATCCATCGCTGTTGATATTCTTTGTAATTTTTCTCCAATTATCAAATTTTCCCAAAAACTGACAATAAAAATTCAACTATGAATTATTGTTTCGCTGTGTCTCGAGCTTGATCAAACTTACAAATTGGTAAACAAGAAAGACCGCAAAAACCAACAAACATACATATAAAATATTTAGCGCAAAAATTTCGGGTTACAAAAACAATATTAACAAAAAGCCAAACCTGCCCTTTGTACTTGCTAACGAAGTACACATTTTTGTTAAAATTTAAAAAGGAAAAATTTTTTTCCATCGGAAACGGAATATTTTACAATAAACTGTAGTCGGTAAAAAAGCCGCAAAAAATTATATACATATATACATACAGTCTTCCCGATTTTATCAAAGTTCCGATCCCCACTTACATACATACATAAATTAAAACATATTTACATAAATATTTTTCCACATTAAGTACCGCACAAAAGTATAGAAACAATATACTTAACTAAATTTCAAATCGCGGCTTTCTGCTTATTTTTCGTGTCATCAAGCACAAACAAAAATTAACAAAAACAAAATACATACATATATTCAAGTTTTCACTTGCAAATTTATCCCGCAATACCCCCTTTGCTTGCATTCCCTTACATACATAAGCCAAGCAAAGGCAGGATTGTGTACCCGAAATAAGCAGAAACTATAAAGAAAAAGGAAACAAAAATAATAAAATAACATTCAACTGAATTCTGACATCCCATCATAGTTACTTTAAAAGTCTTATTATATTCACGGGAAAAATACAGACAATCACACAAACGTGTGTTAAGCGAAGAAGTATACCAAAAAAAAAGGGTAAACAAACAACAAAGTTCCTTGCACTAAATTGCATTGAACTTAGAATTGCATTGGCATAAGTAAAGCAGAACACATTTATTATATTGGTTACCTGCTTTGCTTTTGTCCACCGCGGCTATTGTCACTGCTAAACATATAGACAAAAACACACAAACTTGTGTTCAGCCACCCTCACTAAAAATACAGTACATACAAACGTACATATACATATATACATAAAGAATTTAATAACTGACCTTACTCAAGCGAGTAACCCAACAAACTTTTTGTGCACGAAAGCATAAAGTAAATTACAAATATACAAACGTATATATTTATATTAAACGTAATAAGTATAATCAAACCCGACTTGGAAATTACAGTCGCGAGTAAAATAAAAGCAGTGATACCTATAAAATCGCGGTAAACTAAAAATTATTATATATACATAAATAAACATACAGTATTATATTGATTATAAAAAATCAAATCAGTAACGACTGAAAAACTACAGTCGCGCGCAAAAAATAAGCACCGATAAACAAAAAAGTTCGGTACATTAATTAAATACAAAACATAAATAGAAACTTATCAGTAATTCTATTGTAAGAGAGGTTCAGCTTCGACTCAAATGTCAACGGACCCTAAATCACCTCATCTATTATTAGATATACCCAAAATGGGTGAAGAAGAAAAACCTCAAAGCAGCCCAGCTGAAAGCACCCGTTCAAAACAGGGTGCAAAGCAAAAAAAGGGCAAAGATTTTTCAGCTGCAAAATTCATTGCAGAAAGTGACAGTATCATAAGATACTGCACAAGGTTTTCCTCAATTGCTATAGAGGAAAATACAGAATCGGTTCTTGAAGTGAAAGAAAAATCACTTGATAGATTTTGGACACGGCTCCAAGCGGCATATGACGCAATCATCGAAACAGATGATTCAGAATTGCCCGAAAATTTCAAAAACTCGGCATATTTAAAATATGAACACTGCTTAGACCAATATGAAGAAACAAAGGCTTTGATCTCCGATCAACTCAAACTTCTTAAGCCTATTACTGCACCTGCTCCACCCCAGCGAGTAGAGCTGCCCCAAAAACAAATGAACGATTCAAGTTCCGGCATATATCTTAAAGTGCCAGCCTGTGATACTGAAGTATTTCATGGGGGTTATGAGCAATGGCCGTCGTTCCGAGACATGTTCTCAGCCGTTTACATAAACCACCCAAAGCTATCACAAGCGCAAAAATTATACCATTTGCGAAATAAAACAAAAGGTCAAGCAGGAATAATAGTAAAACAGTTCGCACTCAATGATGACAATTTTAATCTGGCTTGGGAAGCGTTAAAAGCTAGATATGAAAATGAAAGAGTCTTGGTCGATAAACAAATAACGACCTTAATGAATTTACCAAAAATTCAAAAAGAAACAAGTGAGGAATTTCTGAAGTTACAGTCCACAGTAACAAACTGTTTGTCGGTTCTAGAAACCCAAAAAATTCCCACGGAAAACTGGGACCCAATTCTGGTCAATATTTGCGCTGCCACATTACCAGAAAAATCACTAATTTTATGGGAGCAATCGCTCTCATCCCGTAAAAAATGCCCAACGTGGCAACAAATGAAAGATTTCCTCACCACCCAGTTCGAAATTGCAGAACGGGTAGGCACAAAAGAAACAAAGCCGAAAAATGCAAATGAAGACAAAAATAAAAGCTTCTTTAAACCCCAAGCCAGTAATTATAACTCCCATAACAGGAGTAAATATAACTCAAATGACAAGAGTTTCCACAAATCTCAATCGTTCACATCTGAACAATATAGAAATATGTCATGCGAACTGTGCAGCGGAGGGCATCAACTAAGATCTTGCGAGAAATTTAGAAATTTATCAATAAACGAAAGAAATAACTTAGTCAGAACTAAGAAACTTTGCAACAATTGCCTTTCGCCTACTCATACTGCACAGACATGTGCGAGTCAATATACTTGCTCATATTGCCGTAGGAGACATCATTCGATGCTCCATAATAATAATTATAACAATGCCCAAAATAATTCAAATGCCAAAAGAACCACGGGACTAGCTGCAACTGCTAGATCGGAAAATCCCGAAAGTTGTCAAGAACAACCATGCTGCTCAAATGCAGCCAGAGTACAAACGCTTCATTCAGAAAATGAAAGCAAAACACTGTTACCGACAGCAATAGTCTCCATCGAACACAGAGGAGAACTATTTAAACTAAGGGCCTTAATAGATCAAGGATCACAGCGATCATTCATAGCATCTAAGGTCCAAAAAAGTTTAAATTTACCAACCAAACAAGCCAACTTCGAAATTTCAGGTATGGGCGGAAGAGTTGTTCAAAACTCAAATAAAATCTGCTTCATGACCCTGGTTTCAACAAGCGCGGACCAAAGAATAGAAGCACAAGCTATTGTTCTGCCCCGACTTACGAATATGCTACCAAGCTATAACATAAATAGCGAGCACTGGCAAAAGTTTTCACATCTGAAACTAGCCGATCCCAACTGCCATACACCCGATCAAATCAACATATTATTGGGAAGCGATCTAATCCCCCAAATAATACTTCAAGGTGTTGAGAAAATCTCCAACAACCTACTAGCCCAAAATACCATCTTTGGATGGATTTTAAGCGGTCAAGTCAAAGAGAAAATCGCCAGCTTCACAACGCAAGTGGAAGATATTTCGAATGACTATCTTAACTCACAATTGAGAAAATTCTGGGAGGTAGAAGAACTACCCCCAATACCCGTTACTACAGCTGACGACAAGTATTGTGAAGACTTCTACGAGTCCACAACTACGAGATCAGAAAACGGGCGGTACGTCGTACGACTACCATTCAAACAACAATTTCCCGACACACTCGCCTTAGGTCAATCACGAACCTCTGCGCTACAGCAGTTTTTAAGTATGGAAAGAAACCTACTTAAAAAAGGCGAGCTAAAAACCTCATATGACAACGTTCTTGAGGAATATCTAACACTAGATCATATGGAATCAGTAAAATCCTATGAAAAAATAACAAAAGGCAAACACGCCTCATTTTATCTACCACACCACGCGGTTATAAAACCCGAAAAACTTACAACAAAAGTAAGAGTGGTGTTTAATGCATCTAAATGCACAAGCTCAGGCAATTCATTAAATGACGTTTTATACACGGGTCCAACATTACAACCCGATTTAATGCTACTAATCCTACAGTGGCGTATGTATAAATACGTATTCAATGGCGACGTCGAAAAAATGTACAGACAAATCCTAGTACATGACGACGACCAAGACTACCAGCGCAATATATTCCGCAATTCACCTAGCAGTCCAATCCGCGACTACAAGCTAAAAACGGTGACTTTTGGCGTAAACTGCGCCCCTTTCCTAGCCATTCGTACATTACACGAACTGGCAAAAGATACAAAAGCCAAATTACCACTAGCCGCCCCGGTGCTAAACTCTCAAACGTACGTAGACGACATACTGTCGGGAAGCCATAGCCTTCCATTAGCGTGCGAGTCACTAGCGCAAGTTATCGAAGCCCTCGAATCAGCAGGGTTTCCATTAAAAAAGATAACTTCCAACCATCCAGAAATACTGGCAAAAATAAATAAAGAAAACTTGCTAGATACTAATTTTCTAAAGTTTGAAAAAGAGAGCACCACTAAAACTCTGGGAATATAATGGAATGCAATATCAGACCAATTTTCTTACACTCTTGAGTCGATATCTGCAAAATCCGCAAAAACGAAAAGACAAATTTTGTCATCTGTGGCAAAACTTTTTGACCCCGCAGGATGGCTTGCACCAATCATGATACAAGCAAAAATCCTCATTCAAGAATTATGGCTAGATGGAACCGATTGGGACGAAGTGGTGAAACCACTCCGCTTAATAAAATGGTCCCAATTTGCAAGTAACTTGCACACTATTTCCGAGATACAAATACCTCGGTGGGTAAATTTCTCACCCGATCATGAAGTCGAAATCCACGGCTTTTGCGATGCTTCTGAGAAAGCATACTGCGCTGCTATTTATGTGCGAACCCAGCACGATGGCAAAATAACAAGTCACTTATTAGTGGCAAAGGCCAAGGTCGCACCTCTTAAGACCGTAAGCCTCCCACGGCTCGAGCTAAGCGGCGCACTCCTGCTCGCAAAATTAGCCTCGACCGTACAAGCATATTTAAACCTGAGCAATAGGAAATTATATTTATGGACAGATTCAGAAATCGTCCTAGCATGGCTAGAAAAGCCACCACATACGTGGAAAACATACGTTTCTAACCGCACAGCTCAAATCATTGACTTGGTTGGGCCAGCAACTTGGCGACACGTAGCCAGTGCTGATAACCCTGCGGTTCTTGGAACAAGAGGCTGCAAACCCCTGCACCTTACAACCACCACATTATGGTGGAATGGCCCCAACTGGATGGTCGAATCACCTGACGCCAAAGTCGCCTGCGCGCAATATAATAGCCCCAGAAAGTAGAAGAATAGAAGGCTTTCATACAACGTTGGAGGATACAGACATCCTAGAGCGATTTTCGTCGTTCCCCCGAGCCTTAAGAGTAATAGCGTATATGTTTCAATTTGTAAATTGGCATCAAAGCCCATTGACAAAAAGAGCACACTCTTAGTACTTAACCCCTTTGTAGACTCTAAGGGACTGCTTCGTGCCAATGGCAGGCTAGCGAACTCCAGTCTGAGCTACAATGAGCGGCATCCAATAATAATACCGGAAAAATCCGTATTTGCCACAATCTTTGTAAATTATCTTCACCTCTTAATGCTACACGCCGAGCACAGGCTAATGCAACAAATGATCCGACAAGAGTTTTATATTCCTCGACTAAAGCCTCTGATCAAAAAATCCATCTTTATGTGTAAAGTCTGTACGCTACACAAGCAAAAGATGCGCACGCAGATCATGGCAGCTCTACCACCCGAACGCTGCAATTATTCTATGCCTTTCACCATTAGGCCTCGATGTTAAGGTCTTCTACCACAATGAAAGGTTACGTGGCTGTTTTTGTATGCTTCACGACAAAAGCCGTACATTTAGAATTATGTTCAGATCTGACAACGGCAGCTTTTTTCGCGGCATTTGCACGCTTTGTCGGACGGCGAGGATTTCCCTCGAAAATCATGAGCGACAATGGCAAAACCTTTATCGGCGCCCAACGAGCTACCGAAAAGGAGTTCATACAGTTCGCCAAAGAAGTCTCGCCGCACATCATTGAAAAATACGCACCTCAAGGCATTAATTGGCAATTTATCCCTCCAAGTGCCCCACATATGGGTGGACTATGGGAATCAGCGGTTAAAAGCTTTAAATCGCATTTCAAAAAAACCGCTGGCAAAAATAAATTTACATTTGAAGAGTTCACTACGTTACTCATTCGAGTTGAAGCCGTTTTAAACTCACGGCCACTATCATCCCTCTCGCAAGATCCCTCCGACTTTACAGCCCTCACCCCTGGGCATTTTCTTAGAGGAGCTCCACTTCTGGCCATACCAGAACAAAACGTGGACTCACTCTCCCTCATAAATCGATGGGAACGGATCAAAATCCTCCATCATGAGTTTAGTCGCCGATGGAAGGAAGAATACCTTAAAGACCTTCACAAACGATATCGGTGGAAAAATACTCAAGAAGCACCTAAAATTGGAGCATGCGTCTTAATTCATGACGAATGTCTACCTCCTACAGAATGGCGGCTAGCCCGCATCGAAAAGGTACATTACGGTTCCGACGGTCACATCCGAGTAGTTGACCTACGTACGCAAAACGGCAAACTAACTCGACCGCTCGTAAAACTTTGTTTTCTACCAACCGAGTCTAATACCGCTAATACCGATCGCGCAAATAACTTATAATCAATATAAAATCAAATACGGAGCAATTAATCCAACGAAGCGATGTTGCTATCCGAAATAAATACCTCACTCCTAAAGAGGTAGCTCGAAGGACTCTCGTTTCCTCGAACTAAACGTGAAATTATACCGCAACTAAAAACCCGTATAAAAGATACAATAATCATATCACATTTCAGACTATATGTTGATCAAGTGCTAAAATCAAGCACCCCTATACTTAATAAGACACTAAAGTCCATAATTTCTATCCATACCTACAGATAATCATGAATATGGAAATCGAAGAAGTCGCCCCGACACCAACAATCCGCTCTGCGGTTACCGTGCCACGAGCACGAGCAGTGCCCACTGCAACACCGCGCACTCTCACTCCAAGGGCCGCAACAGCGCCCACCGTACCACCGGAACGACCACAAGTCAATAGGGCCGAAGCATGGCCCGAAAACCACCCGAAGGGACCCCGTGGTAGCTCATGGCGTGCGTTGCCCGCTTTGCTGTCGTCCACATGCGCTACGCCTATGCGCCATTTTTAAAGGCATGCTGCCGCAGCAACGTCAACAAGTAGCGCAGGCCCACGGGTACTGCCTAAACTGCTTGGCACTGTGGCATGCCACGGCAGAGTGCACCTCGACGGTCATGTGCCACCTGTGCGACAGGCCTCACCATACGCTCCTGCACCGTAACCAAGCTGGGCGTCAACAGGCGCGCTCAAGGCCCCAGCCACTTTCCGCACCACGCCCTCGCGTAACACACCCACATCGGGCTACCTGGTCACAACAACAGCGCCCGCGTACATGGACTCATCCCGCGGCCCGTTTTCGACATCCAGCAGCATCCACGCACCAGCGACAGCCAGCAAGTCGAGGCCGACGTCGCCCAACCGGGCTTAGTAACGTGGTGGAGACCCTGCAGCAGCTGCAAAGACTGCTAGGCTGATCACTCGCCTAGGGGGGCCGGGATGGCTAGATTAGCCACAACACTGGCGGGTACAACCCTGCCGCCAACATTCACCACACCACACACACACTTACACAGTCACGCACATATAATTTGTCAACACAAAACACACACACATATTGTAAACAATTATTACAATTTCGTAAATCTCGAGCAAGACGGTCATTTAGTTCCTGAGCCAAAATATATTTATCAATTTTTTAAAAAACGCCTAAATCTTTACATTTGTTACTGAAAGTTCGGTAGTGAGTGCAAAGGTGAGTGCAGTGAAGTGTCCCGAAGTGTATAATAACTTACCACGAAGTACTTGTAATTTGAGGAAAGTTTTATCTGAACACAAAGAAGTTTAATGTCATCAGAGTCAGCAAAAGGTACTACCTCTGCAGAAAAACAGTCTTCTCTATACGATCCTTTCTAAAAATTTCAAACTTATCAGATAACAGCTCAGTATTAAACACACTCGGTTTCAGCCAAGTCTCAGTAAAAACAAGTACGCCATAGTTAACGTCATGGCTTTTAAGGTATAAATCGATTAGCTAAGTGTTCAGCCCTCTAACGTTCTGATAATAGATAATGAAAGTATTATCATCTATCAGTTTTTTGAGGCAGAGTCTGTGTCAGGTAAACGTGCGACATTATCAGGCCTTTGGGGCGATCGATACTCAAACTCACGAACAAACGCACCATCAGGCCAGAATGTTTTATTCAGGACGACGTCAAAGGAATCAGGAGAGATGTTAATCTTAAATGACGATATACTTCTATCCTGCCTAGACTTGAATTTCATCAGTTTTAAGGAAGAAGGTGAAAGTTTACATTTTATATAACGTTCTATATCTTTCGAACTAGTTTCTTTAGCAAATCGCGAAACGAAAATAGTTTTCAGCCGAGGAACAACAACTAGCTCTGTAGGTGGAGCACTCAAAGGACTAGTGCCAGGTTCCTGATTAACGATGCGGGAAACAGGCTTAGGTGGTAAGGAAGAAGTAAGCACAGCAATTTCCATAGAGGCTTGCTCAGAGGTTTGCGAAGTAGCATCCGCAGCAGTTTGAGCAGAAGTTTTAGCAGGAGTTTTAGCAGTGGCTTGCGCGTAGGTCAATAGGTTGTTGTCCACCTCACCTACATTCGATGTGGTTTGTGCAGACAGCGTAGGGGCGACATCAGCCGCAAAAGTTTTTGATCTAGTGACACGGCCACTAGATACTGTTTGTTGCGGGCATGGGGAATTAAAGGATATTAGAGCGTTCTCCGAAGAATTGGGCTCTATATCTGCACTACTTTGGTTTCAGAGTAGCAGACACTCATAAGTCATGGAGACCGAAATTTATTTGTAACGCATGCAAAACAAAGCTGTATAAGTGGTCATTGGGAGAACGTGAGTACTTTTCCTTTTCAAAGTCAGCGCTCTGGAGAGCACCTAAAAACCATGAAGATGATTGCTACTTTTGTTTGATGAAAGTTACGGGTATAAATGCAAACAAAATTAGCAAAATATAATTATCCTGATGTATCATCAGTATCCAAGCCAGTTCCACGTACTGCTAATGATCCATTGCCAGTTTATCGGAGTATAAGTGCAAATGTCCTGGAAACTTTAACTCCATCACCGAGCAGTGAAAGCGACCTTGTCATGGAAGGGCCACATTTAATTTCGCAAGATGAACTAAGCGATTTGATTCGTGACTTGAGTTTGTCCAAACAAAAAGCAGTGTTGCTAGCATCACGGCTGCAGCAATGGAAAAATCTAGACTCTCGAACACAAGTTACTGTATACAGAAACAGAAATGAGGCACTTCGACCGTTCTTCAAAAAAGAAGACAACATAAGTTTCTGTAACGATATTAATGGTTTATTTAATGAAATGAATGCACCCTACGATCGAAACGAATGGCGTTTATTCATTGATGGTTCCAAATACAGCCTAAAAGCTGCTCTTCTCCACAACGGGAATAACAAACCATCTATTCCGATTGCTCATGCAGTACAAACGAAGGAATGCTACGAAACAATGCGGAAGATCCTGTGCTTCATCATATACAATGATCATAAATGGAAAATATGTGGTGATCTAAAGGTATAAACATTAATTCCAATTAAATCGAAAACACTTATTTTAACTTAACTGGGATGCAATCTGGATTCACCAAATTTGGTTGTTTCTTATGCTTGTGGGATAGCCACGCAAATGAACATCATTATGTGAGGAAAGAATGGCAAAGTCGTACTCAATATGAGCCTGGACAGCAAAACGTCTCCGCTGAACCACTTGTAAATCCACAAGACATTTTCCTGCCCCCTCTTCACATTAAACTTGGCCTTATAAAGAACTTCGTCAAAGCATTAAACCGTGAAGGACCGGCTTTTCAGTACTTAGTCAAGTTGTTTTCTAAATTGTTATATGCAACAATCAAAGAAGGAATATTTGTGGGACCTGATATTAGAAAACTAATGGCTGATAAAGAATTTACAAAATGTTTAACGCCCGATGAAGCAGCCGCGTGGGCATCTTTTCAAAATATCGTTCACCACTTTCTTGGTAATCACAAATCCCCTAATTTTGAGGAAATTATTGGCGATATGTTGGAAAATTATCGAAAGATTGGAGCTCGGATGTCTCCAAAGATGCATTTTCTGCATTCCCATCTCGATTTCTACCACGAAAACTTGGGTGATACGAGCGGGGAGAGCGGTTACATCAAGATCTAGCCAAAATTGAAAGACGATACAAAGTTTGGGATGAAGGCATATTGAGCGACTATTGTTGGACTTTGATACGCGAAACAGATACTAAACAATACAAAAGGCAAAGTTCCACCAATCTTCATTTCTGATTTGTTAGTTTTAAGTTAATAAAATGAATATTATTTGACAAAAATCTTAAAAAATGAATTTGAATTTTGTTGAAAGTTACAAATAAATCCCCAAAAATAGAGTTTTTGCCGGACCTGCCTAATATTTTGCTAAAAGTGTTTGCTATTAAGCACACTAATTTTAGGAAAAAAAACATTATCCTGATTTTCACAACTTCGTACAAAAGAACCATTTTTAAAATCAAAATTTTTACAGAAATCGTAAAAATTCAAGCAAACCAGCTATTGCTCAGCGATGGTTTGACCTTTCCCTACATATTATACGTCGTTAGAAGCGTATTTTAATTTCCTTTCGAACAAGCTATTGCTTCCGTTCGTCGCTTTTGTAAAATTGGCGAAACGATTTTTTGAATGAAGTGATACCTAAAAAAACACAAAATTACCGATATCTCGAAATCTTAAATCAATCGGATCGATTAGGATTCAGCGTCATAAATTTACTTCAAAACTACTTTTAGTTGCCCAGATCCAAAACCGTGTATACTTGTGTATCTAATATTTATGCGAGTCTTAAAATTATTGCCAAACATTTTTTCATGAGTTCTGGCTGATAGATATACTTTTTCAATGAAAACATTTAGTGAGCTTTCATTTTTTTCTAAAATTTCCCCAACAATTTTCTTTTATAAAAAAATACCTAAAATTTGTTTCCTTTGCTTAATTATGTAACTCTTCCTAGTAGATTTTGTTTCAACTTCATGTTTTTTTAGGTATTACCTTCTTTGAAATTCCCTGTTAGCCTTTGTTTTTTGTTTTCTATTTATTTGAGCGAAATTATCTGAAATCTTAAAAGAATTAGTGCAATTCTAAAAAATTTTTCATATTGATGATTTTCTCACTGGCTTGGTTCACAGTTAAAAATTATTTAGAATTGCTCTTTCATTCATTTTAAATCGCGAATAATTTACTATCACATAAAACAATCAGCAAAGCGACAGTACGTACCACTGTGTCGCAAGTGCTTTTTCGCTCTCATCAGTAGCGCGATTCTGTAACTTTTAACACCTCGCCGAGATTGTCGCGGAATTTTGGCGTTTGCTCTTAAGGAAAGTGCGATCCTGTAACACTAAAATACAGTCAACTGTTTTACGTATGTATATCAGTTCAAATTGAGGGCAAAACTGCACTCATCTTAAGTACAGCATTTGACAGCGCCGGTTCTACGACAGCCGGTTCTACGTACCGGAATGACTCGGGGTTTCCCCGACCAAGGGCTGTTATTTCACTACCCCCCTGCCTAAACCGTCAGTTATCCTCCCCCCAATAATGTCATCCTCCGAGCAGCTCCTTGCAGCGGGACTGCTCAAGACTCTCCTGCTCCGGGCTGGCATTGAATCCAACCCCGGACCTAGAGAATGGATCTGCTGTGTATGCTGGAAGAAAATTTATGTGAAACGTTCACATTCGGTACAATGCTCTAACTGTAGCAGATGGTTGCATCTAACTAGTTGCTCCGGACTAAATCCCTCTACTCATAGACCCGCTAGTTTTTATAAAACTTTTGTGGCCCCTTGCTGTTCACGTCCTATGACGTCCAGTGGCCGTCGTCGATCAAGTATCGCTCCGCCACATATGTCTGACTCTGTCACATCAGTCTCCACGACTAGCACTAACAATGCACATCAGCAAGTAGACCTTTCGAGCGGCCGCTCACGCCCACAGGCGTCAGCAGCTCACAGCTACTCCCTACGTAGCACTTCCCAAGTGGATTTGAGCAATGCTGAGCGTCCGCTCTCTCCCACCCCCTCGGTCAGCCCCTCTTCTTCCAGCATTAGCACGAGTATAAGCCACAACCATCAGCTCCTGGTCCCTTATACTACGTGCACTGTTTGTCGGTTAAGATTATATACGCCGTTGGCATCAGTCAAGTGCAATATCTGCCTTGGCCTGTGTCACCTGCTCATATGCTCTGGACTCGCGAACAGGAACCTATGGACTGATACGTACGTTGCGCCATGCTGTCGAGCTACGCATCCTTCAACGTCGTCCGACTCGCCTCTACCTTCTGGTAACGCGATTCCTTCGACTCCAAGATTGCGCCGTAGTGCGCGACCCAGCCTATTACCACCTAGGCATACGCACCAGTCCTTGACCCCAAGCATCAACTCTGCTCCCCCTACACACTTCGGTATCCTGCAATTTAATTGCAACGGCCTAACTGGCAAAATTGTTGAAGTGACAAATTTAATGAAGCGACTGAACATCAAGATCGCGGCGATTCAGGAGACAAAGTTAGGTGGAAGGTCGTCTCTTTTGACCTGCAACGGGTACAATGTACACCGTTGTGACCGTGCGAGAGGGCTTGGGGGTGGTCTGGCATTCATCACGCATCAATCTGTGCAGTATCGTCTATTTGAGCCTGACATCGACCCGAGGGACACCACCTTAGAACGTCAAGGTATGGTTGTCCGGTCAGGCGATGTCGACCTTGAAATCATAAACATTTACGTACCTCCTGTCACCTGTTGTCCCAGGGATTACCACCCTGACATTCGTGCGTTACTCAGGGGCGAGAACCGCGTCATCCTTGGTGACTTCAACGCACACCACGACCTGTGGCACTCCAGCCTGCAGGCCGATGGTAGGGGACAGGAGCTGGCTGACCAAATAGATGATTCGACGTTCTGCACGGTAAATGGGGATGCCCCCACTAGAGTGGCGGTAAACTGCTCTAGCTCGCCAGACATCACCATAGTCAGCGCTGGACTAATAAACTGCGTTGACTGGCGACCGATGCTGACGCTTGCTTCAGACCACCTACCCATAGTGCTCTCTATCGATCGCCCCACCGACTTTGTCACCGCTGAGAAACGCACTTACACTAACTTCAATAAAGCCGACTGGGAGGGTTTTCTCAACACAACAGAGAGCGCCTTCGCTGCTCTTCCTACCCCGTCTGACGTACGAGAAGGGGAAAAGGCGTTTCGTATGGCCCTAATTTCAGCCTCCCACCAACACATTCCGTCAGGTAGAATAAAGGAAGTGCGTCCATTCTTCCCCGCAGAGGCAGCGGCCCTGGCAAATGAACGGGACCATATTAGACGCCTTGACCCTACGGATCCTCAAATACGGGATCTTAATGCGGAAATCAGACGCTTAGTAGATCAACACAAACGCGCTAAGTGGGAGGAGCACCTAAGGTCTTGCAACCTCTCGGCTGGAGTTGGCAAATTATGGTCGACGGTGAAATCTTTGTCCAACCCGACTAAACCTAACGACAAAATATCCATCGCCTTCGGTGATAAGGTTCAGTCGAAGCCAAAAAGATGCGCGAGCGCCTTCTGCCGACAATTTGTAATGCATCCTACGTTGAACAAAGATATTCGCCGAGCCACCAGGGAAGCGCACAAACACAAAAACAGCGATGCGCCCATTGCCATCTCCACAACAGAAGTTCATGAGGCTATTCGGAGATCCAAGAACACCAAATATATCGACCCCGATGGCATTTCCATGCTGATGCTGAAACACCTCGGCGACGAAGGCATAAGATACCTCACACAAATTTTCAACCTTTCCCTTTCCACCCTTGTTATTCCTGAAAGATGGAAACAAGCAAAGGTGGTCCCACTACTAAAGCCTGGCAAGCCAGCTGCCGTAGGGGAGTCATATCGCCCGATATCTCTCCTCTCGCCAGTAGTGAAAGTGTTGGAATCCACCTTGTTGCCGCACTTCACCGCAAACCTGCGGCTCGCCGAACATCAGCATGGATTTCGCAAAAATCACAGCACCACCACTGCGCTGAACGCCATAACCACTCAGATAGGGGACGGATTAAACCAAAAGCGTCCAAACCACAGGACAGTGCTAGTTGCGCTTGACTTGGCCAAAGCTTTTGATACGGTCAACCATGCGCAACTAATGAAAGACCTTGAAGATTCGTCCCTTCCTCCCTGTCTTAAACGTTGGACTGCAAACTATATGAGTGGTCGTCAATCGTCGGTTGAGTTCAGAGGCGCAAGATCAAAACCCAGAATAGTTAAACAGGGGGTGCCACAGGGTGGTGTCCTATCCCCGTTCCTGTTCAACTATTATATATCGAAACTTCCCCCCCCACCAGAGGGTGTCTCGATCGTCTCTTACGCCGACGACTGTACGATTCTGGCAACAGGCCCCTCCGTAGAAGAACTCTGCTCTCGAATTAACTCATACCTCCCAGCCGTGTCCGAATTCTTCGCCGGGAGAAACCTGGCATTGTCACCGAATAAGTCCTCGGCCACCCTATTTACGACGTGGACAACGCAAGTGAACATGGAATTAGACGTCTACGTTGATAGTGTCAAGCTACCAACTGTCTCACACCCCAAAATCTTAGGGGTGACGTTTGATAACATGTTCAAATACGGCGCTCATGTAACCGCAATTGCCAATAAAGTCCAAAGCCGTAACAAAATCCTCAAGTCCCTAGCTGGCAGCACTTGGGGTAAAGACAAAGAAACGTTACTAGCTACATATAAAGCAATTGGCCAGCCGGTACTGAGCTACGCGACGCCTATATGGTCGCCGGGGCTAGCTGACACACACTGGACGAGGCTACAGGTCTGCCAAAACACCGCCCTTCGTACCGCCACTGGGTGTCTACTTATGTCTCCTGAGCATCACTTACATAATGAAGCGAAAATGCTCGCCGTTAAAGAGCATAGCGAGATGTTGACCAGGCAATTCCTGTTCAACTGTTGCAAACCGCAGCATCCGAACGGACGCCTGATCAACGAGGATCCGCCCCCCAGGAGCATAAGGAGCCATCTACGCAAACACTACGATGAGATCCGGCACCTGATTTCCACGCCGTTTGATCCTAAGGTGCACCGGCAGGCCCTCACCCTCATCCACACAAATTCGGTAAATTCCTATGTTGGCTCTCTCCCGGTGAACGCCGTTCTTCAGGCAACAACACCACCCGTTGCCGAAGAGGAGCGCGAGCTGCCTAGGGAGACTAGGGTGATGCTGGCCCAACTCCGGTCTGGATACTGTAATAGGTTAAACTCTTACCTATCCAGACTGAACCCCGACTTGCCTAATGTCTGTCCGGCATGCGGCTTGTCCCCCCATACTACTAACCATCTTTTTGTCTGCTCATCCGAGCCTACTCTTCTAACACCCATATCCCTCTGGTCCTCCCATGTTGAAGCCGCTAGGTTTTTAGGCCTTCCGTTAGAAGAGTTCGATGACAATATTGGGTAAGGTTGATACTGACTACCTAGGCAGGGCAAAGTAGTGTTAAAACAACAACAACACAGCGCCGACGTTCATGTCGCAGTAGCGCAGATGATAAGCAACGTGCGCGTCGCGAGTTCGGTTTCAGGTTTTCGGAGAACTTATTTTCTATAATTTTTAACACCACGAAATTAATTCGCGTTAACAAACCACAGTAAGAGTGTTAGATAACACTTTTCGTGTGGTTAAAAGTTAAAGAATCGCAAAAAATATTAAAAATGGTGTTAGGCGAAGTTAACGCTAACACTTGGTTAAAAAAGTTACAGAATCGCAAAAAGTGTTAAAAACGGCGTTAAGCTAAGTTAACGCTAACACTTGGCGTTAAAAAAGTTACAGAGTCCCGCTACAGAAGAGTGTAAGAATATATGTGAAGAGCGTAATACCCGCACGGGTTAGGTTTGCCGACCAATGATTTATACATAGGTACGTAAGGAGTGCTTTGAATTATATTTTTTTTTTTATTCAAAGTGTAAATTTGTATCTGTTCCTATATTTAAAGGCAAAACAAAATCAAAATGGCTTCAAGGGAATATAGATTAATAATAATAATTCCCATCGGATTATCAACCGCCGGCGTGAGGGGCGCATCGGCATAACGTGCTTTGGCTTGTTAATCGTCGAGATCTAAAACTGCTCAGCTACAGAGAAAACCTCATCAGCTAAGTAAAGTAAAAATAATATAGATTACACCTGTCCCCCGATTTACATGGAAGCTCGGTTCCAGACAAAAACGTGTAAAGTGAAATCTTGGTGTTTCCTATATAAAACAGTGTAAAGCGAAAAAACTACCCAATTCAGTCATTTATTTAAATAAAAAAAGGGCTTTTTTCATTGTAACATCTCTCACAAATGATATTCAGCTCATAGTGCTGCAAGCTCCAGCTGCGACACTTTTTCTAATGAAATCTTCACTTTTTCTTATTGTTTTTACTATCGCCTCATGTTTCGTCACGGTTTTCCTTCCATATGAACTATGTATGTACTCTGCGTTTGGTTATGTAAATACATATTTCACAATAAGGGGAGTCCCTCAATATTGCAATCAAGGTTTTTAATAATTTGTGAATACGACTATGCAACCAAAAATAAATTTTTCGGAGTTTTTCAAATTTTGCTGATTTATGAACCGTGTAAAAGCGAAATCGTGTAAAACAAGTACCGTGTAAATCGGGCGATAGGTGTACGCAATTAATAAATAATTAGTTAACAGAAGAAAGTTATTGTTAAAAATAAGACTCAAAGAATAAGAAAACTAATTGTTGCTATGTATTTAGAAGAGAAAGAATTTACTTTTTTATGCTGCAGAGTGAGTCCGAAATATCAAATGCACCGGAATGGGAGTTACAATCTTGACACAAACAACGAAAAGGCTCATTTAACTCAAAATTGGTTCGGCATTGTTTAAAGATAAGTGGTTTAAAATGAGTTGATGGACGAGAGGGTAGGTTGAAGTTGACTTCCCTCAGAAGAAACGGGATTGAGATTGAACCATTTAGTAATTTAATCCTAAAAACAACTTCAAGCATTTCTCTTCGACTAGGGATCCCAATGAAAATCTCTTAAGGCAAATAGTAAAAATTGTTTGGGAACTGATTTAAAGCGATCTGCATGGACCTGGTAACCCGGGTTTCAAATTATAGAACCGTATTCAAGAATTGGTCTGACTAATGTAGTAAAAAGAGCTTTAGTTACATAAGGGTCGCTAAATTCTTTAGACCATCGTTTAACGAATGCAAGAACACCTTTAGCCTTATTGACTGTTGCGATAATATGGCTGTTGAAACTACTAACCCAGAGATCAACAAAATCATACGCTTTCTCAAGACTATAATTGTTAATTTTATAGGAAGCCGTCTGTAAATTTCCAAACGAAATCTCATTTATTTACATTTTTTGAGATTAAGCGGAATATAATTTAAATCGCACCAGATAACTAGTGAATCTAGATCTGATTGAAGTTTATTTCTATCTTCAAAATACGCAAAAGACATGAAAAGCTTTACATCGTCAGCAAACATTAACATTTTTGAACATCTGATTACTGTAGAAATATCATTTATAAACAACAAGAACAGAATCGGGTCAAGATGGCTTCCTTGAGGAACTCCTGAAGAGATATAAATGACATCGGATAAAAATTTACTCTTTGTGTCCTGTCACTAAGGTAAGAAAAGATCCAGCGATTGAGACGCGGCTGGAAGCCCAACGGATCAAGTTTATTAATAAGTAACGAGTAAAACGCTTTGCTGAAATCAGTATAAATAACGTCGGTGTGCAGATTTTTTCTAAAACCATTTGTGATATGACTTGTAAACTCAAGTAAATTCGTAACGGTGGACTTTCTCTTACAGAGATAGGATTCGTAAGCAGATTGGTAATAATAACTTCAAACAATTTCGCGATGGCAGAAAGCTTTGCTATGCCACGATAGTTATCTACAGAACACCTTCTTCCGCTTTTATGAAGCGGTAGAAGAAATTGTTCCTTCCACAACTGATGAAAAAACATCACACATTTCATTATTTCTATATACTTCATATTCGTTACAAAAAAATTCAGAATTAAAAACATGAGGTTTTAGCCAAGTTTTGGTAAAAGCAATTACGTTATAGTTACAATAGAAATATTAAAAAAAAAAAGATAATTTAATTTGGTATTTGAACGACCACAACCAGCTTCCTAACAATTGGTTCAGACTCCATTGCAATAGCGGAAGGATCCAGATTTTTTTTAGCGGATGTCTTGGGAGGGTTCTTGGACGTTGCCCGAACAGAAGTGCTTGGAATTGGGGACGCCAAGTCTATCAATTCGATGGCTTGCGGAAAGTTCGGCGCTAATAAAGGAGCAGGTCGATCACCCGTACGCCCGCGCTCGTCATCACGATTGATCGAATTTTCCAATTGAAGTGATTTGTCAAGAATTCCGAAAGTTTTAAAAATGCTTTCATATTTTTTGAATTTTTCGGTCAGCAAAGAAAAGTTTTTGCTGATCTCGGAAAACCCGTTTCTAATATGACGAAAGACCTTACAAAGATCAACTTCCGTCGACCTACATTTTGAACAAGACCAGCGCAGACCTGTTCCATCATTAATAAGATCAACTGTTCTACCAGTGAGCCAGTGCACTTTGCCAGCATGCTAAAATGCGGTCCGACTCTCTTTTTATCTGGCAATTTTCAAACGTGCACGACATTATATTATTAATAATTATGAAAAAGTATAAAAGTTATAAAATTCAAAAATTTAGTAGTTAAAAATAAAAAAGCTATAAAAACAATCCTGCCATTTTGGAAGGCAATATACTGAGCGAACAGTTTTAAACACACGGTACTTGACGTTTAACAAACCACGCAAACAGCTGTAACGAAAAAGGAGTGAGAAAAAGAAAAGCAAGTCAGCACACAACAACAATTACAATGTAAAATTTAAGCCGTTCAAAAGCAACAAATACAATATGCAAAAAAACAACTCGGCACACACAAATTCAATAGAATGCATTTATAATTATTCAATTTTCAAAAATTTATCAAAAATTTACACTTTTCACAACAAGTAGTGAGCACATTAAGTACTCATCTCATTAACTTTAATCTTAACTTCAAAATTTCCAGATATATAACAAATATGATTAAATTTTTAAACAAAAGCACAGAGCAAAATAAAAACCCAATCTATAAATTCTAGGGTTTGAGGCAAGTTCGGCACTAATGATGGAGCAGGCAGATCATCTGTACGCCTGCGCTTGCCATGACGATTGACAGAACTTTCCAATTGGCGATTAGTCGAGACTTTCGAAAGTTTTGAAAATGTTTTCATATTTTTTGAATTTATCGGTCAGCAATGTGAAGCGGCCCTGTTGAGTCAATATCAACTTATAAACTGAGATTATATTAAATTCATTTCGCAGTTTGAATTCATAGTGTGGTCAGTGTGAGACAAAAAAGTTGTGCATAACTAAAAAATGAAAATTGTTGAACGCATAATGGAACATATGTATGAAGTGATTAATGGTAATGATGATACATACTAGTGTGACGATGTATACTAGTGTGCCAATGACTTATAGTAACGTGCATAATACTGCACCGCAGTAAAATATTCTATACGCTTATGGCCACTATCCGCCAGTGTTACATTACAACAATTCACAGTATCAAATTTGTACGAAATATAATAGAACTGTTGCCAACATTTGATCGATAAGTATAGATGGAACGAAAGTATATTGCTGTTTGCATTACAGCAAAAAATGAGCGGTTAAGCTTAATTGTGGATCGACTCGCAATCAGAGCTGGGTAAATTCAATTCCATTACAATTACAATTCCATTCCTCAGGAATTGGGCAAAGTAATAAATTCCTTTGCCCCACACAAAAGGAGTTCATTACATTGCAATTCCTCAAAAAAAAAAACCAAATGTAATTTCCTCATTTTGAAGCTCAAGTACAAAAAAATTTTTTTTGGGATTGGAAAAAAATACTTTTCGCAAATGTAATTTCTTCTCAAACACTTTCGAAACGAATTGAAAATGTAATTGAAATTTTTCCAACTATATTACAAGAAATGCCAAAAGTACTTTCGAATTTCCAATTACATTCCTCAAAGGAATTGTAAAAGTAAATGAAAAACGAAATGTTAAAACTTGCATGAATATTTCAATCGACTTTTCGGGCAATATTTTTCACTTTTTCAAAAAGGGATCCCTTCTAACCGATACTCGAAAACACCAGGGAGCATAAATTTGTCCTGATTTTGCCAGCCAAGTTGAGCCGCCCTCTTCCCTTTGTAGCAAAACGCATGTTAAGGGTTTTATCTGATGAATAAAATTTACTTTGAATTCATCATTTAAACAACAAAAATACGGGAACCGCTATCCTTATCACTAGTAGGCTCATATGATATTGGAAGCTTCCACAATTTCTTGCAGGGCAGGCTTGAAGAACGACTTATAGAACGTGACCTTTATTTATCGAGAGAGAGCTTAAGATATAATATAAAATAAGTGCTGACCACGCCATGATATTTTAATATATTTTTCGTGACGCCTTCAACACCTAACAACTTCCAACGAAATTCTGCGAATCTAGTAACAGTACAAAAAAATAAGGTATGAGTGATTTTTAGAAGAAATAAAGGCAGTTTTAAATATGCCAATTTTAATTTTCACAAAGTTTAAGCTTGTACGGATGTTCCTGTAGACGTTCCTAATTTGTTCATACTTTTTTTGTTTCAAATTTTTTAAAAATAAAATGCATCTTATATTTTTAAAGTTTATATTTCAGTTAAAGATAGCTGTTTAAACTAATATTCAATACAATGAGACTGAACCATCTTAATAACTAACAAAATTTAAACAGTATATTTAATTGAAAACGCTGTACGTCGGGCAAGTAGATTTCTTCCGTCTTCACAAGAAAAGCTGTGAAGCCCTTGAAGTCAATTTATACTAACAATACTAAGGATATTGATGCCACTCATAATATTATGATTTTTTGCGCAGGTATAAAAATCGGAAGGTTTATTTAAAATTAAGTTTTGTTTTCGGACTACTTCCCATACTAAGGTTTTTAAACTGACTTGAGCATCCATCGGAAAATATTTACAACTTGTTAAAAGTAGTTGATTTTTTAACCAATTGTACAATTGCGGTAATGAAACAGTAAACATCTTCTTTGTTGTGGGTAAGTTTGTTACTGATTGTAGCAATTATTCGGTTTTGCAAAATAACCAGGCAACACAAGTAAGAATTGTTACTTATCCGTAGCTAAAATGAGCTGATTGCACTTCATCTTGTAAACTACGTCTATAGTTTTCTGCAAAACGCGATAAAAAAGCCTCGAGTATGGAGATATTTTTTTTAAATATACACACAAATATTAAAAAAAAAATTGTGCATATGGAAGTTCCCATTTCTAATATCCTTTTTTCTCGATACGAGCCCTTTTTATAAATGTTTTTAATGAAATAAAAAGACGACACAAAACTTACTTATGCCACTGAATACCGACAGAAAAAACTAAAGTTACACCTGGTTTTTTTAAATATACAGCCTAAGGTCTTGCAACCTCTCGGCTGGAGTTGGCAAATTATGGTCGACGGTGAAATCTTTGTCCAACCCGACTAAACCCAACTACAAAATATCCATCGCCTTCGGCGATAAGGTTCAGTCGAAGCCAATCATCTTCTTGTCTGCTCAACCGAGCCCACCCTTCTAACACCCACATCCCTCTGGTCCACGCCTGTCGAAGCCGCTAGGTTTCTAGGACTTCCGTTAGAAGAGTTTGATGATACTACTAGGTAAGATACTGACTACCTAGGTAGGGCGAAGTAGCGCTACAACAACACGGACATACTTTACCATACTATATAGAGATACCATCGCATCCACTAAATACAAATTGAAAGGGAGAGGAATCACTCACTATCTCTGCTGACATTCCATCGCTTAGATAAGCGGATACCCAAGCAAATGAAAATATCGTGGTATTTCTCACACCCAAAACAATCAAAAAATCAAAGGGCCAATTTTCAACTCCAAGAGCTCTAATCCAAGTGTCTCCAAAAACGAATCCCGAAAAGGTCGAAATTCGTGTAAACCTTCCTAGTAATCAAAAAAACAAAAATAACGTTTAATCTACCACTTTGAAATCGTTTGAACCCGCAAGGTTGCTATCGCTTATTAAAATTCAACCTACGATACTTTTTTATAAAACTTACACCAAATGCATGACACAAAAACGAAATTGTAATTCAAGAAATTTTGACCATTGAATAATCGTAAAGTTTGCGAGAACAAGACGGAATACTATCCCACCACATCACATAGAACAAATTGGAATATAAAATGACACTTCAAAAAATATGACCCATGTAGAAAACGTTATAGATCCCCCGTTCTATTGTAAACAGAGTTCACTCAAAATTTAAATTTTTTTATTTATAAAATAGCCATTGAACTAGAAATGGCGGAAAGAGATGTATTTGTATCTGTGTATTATATCTGTAAAAAGTAAAATGAATCAATTCGAAATAAATCTATATTCCACCAACAGACAAAGATGTTCTCTGGTTTTGTTAGATCAAAAAGTGGTTTGATTTCGAGTTTCTTCACTCTATTATAATCGCATTATTTCAAAAAACCCATTTTCTTTTTTGTATGAAACTGTAGTAAAATGAATTATCTCAAAATGAAAAAAGTTTGAATGGAATTTAGCATCTCCCTCACATTAATATAAATATTTTGCTTATCAGTATACTAGCTTAGTACTTGTAGTTTGCCGTCATACCTTATAAATTGAGGTAACCCTTCTAGTACCAACTACATTAGTCGTAAAAGTTAACTGTTTGAATACACAAAACGTTATTTGCGTTTTCCCAACAAATTTAAATTTCGAGTTAACTCTGTTTACAATGAAACGAGCGATATACATACTCATTACACTCCCTTCCAGTTTGGATTGTGGGGTTAGAGACCACTGGACCTGTTGCATCGTTTTATTTTGGACCAAGGACAAAATTTGCTCAAAAAACTTCCAGACCATGGTCATAATATTTTTCGAGTTCATAAAAAACTCTTATTTTACAGAAAAACTTTGCAAGTTATACCCGAAAAGCTTCGTTTTATTACTTCTATCTCGAAAATTTAATTCACAGAAGATAATTCAACAGGCCGCTGATCCAGAAACGCACTACGTCAAATAAAGTAATGTGCTACATAAATGGAAACACCGTGAAAACCGATTTTTTAATTATCAAAAAGCGAGTGAAATAAATGGCGGCTGGCTGGAATTGAAAAATCGTGAAATCAGGCGTTGGAATACAAGGTGGTCATTTTACCCAGCTAATCGGATCACTAATGCACTAAATTAATCTTTGTTTACATAATCCTCCGATCCGCATGTGCAGGTAAGGCCTTGCGCCAGTGCAACTCGGACGCCATGTTTGAGTGAGTTTAAAATTCATCTTATGACTCCAGAAGAATGCATCACTATAGTTTACATCCTTAAGTATACGTAAATTCATTGAAATTCTTATGCAGACTGCAATGGAGCATCCCCCGCAACGAAGCGGTAATCTACAGTCATCGTCTCCATCAACATCGCCGGATACGGTCAAAATACAAAATCTAAGTATCTCTAATGGCTCCCGGCAAATCATTTAAATATGGGTGAGGCCATCTCAAGTGAGCATCGCATTTACCAAGTGTTCAAATAACTAAAAAAAATAATTTTTCACATCAAAGCCTTATAAAAGGATAGGAAATCCTGTTAATTTTTTTCTCGAAATTTGTTACCGTTAAATATTTATAACCAATTGAATTTTGTCGCATTAAATCGGTCAAAAAGTGTTTTCTCAGAAACTACTGAACCGATTTTAATAATTTTTTTTTTTTTGACATTTATAAAACAATTTTGAATTTTAGCAATAGTTTCCTTATAATAACGTTATAGGGCAAGTGCATCCTTTAATTTAATAAAGACTTGTGACCTATGTATATCACGTTAATTTTTTCAAAACCAAAGTATGTTGTGAATAATATTTTCTAAACAGATAAATTTATAAGTCGACTGGCGTGAATTTCCCAATTTCGTTAATTAGTAAAATGCCACACCGGTGTTGTAATCCTTTGTAAAAGAAAAATCACTGTCGCGTTTACAAAGATTTAGTGCAAGTAAATGAAAAGTACAGTGAAAAGTTCAGTGGTCTTATCGGCCAGTACATATGTCGCTCTTGCAAACGTGCTTTATATAAAGCCCAATAAAAATTCGGCGCATTTCAAAATTTTCAAAAGAGGAGAAAGCAAAATTGGCAGCTAAGTTCGATCTTATAGGAAGAACGTGTGACAGCAGTTTAAGCAGTGAGATGCCACCTGAAGATGAAAATATTGAAGCACTAAGAGCATCGTTTAACAATAAAAAAACTAGAGGAGACAAAATAAATATATTGACATTTGTTCCAAAAACGTGGACCATCAGAAAGATTCGTGAAACCTTTAATGTGTCTCGTCGTATGGTTTCTACTGCAAAAAAGCTACAAAAAACACAAGGAGTAGGATCTCGCCCTGAGAAGAAAAAAGGCCGTCCCATAAATCCAGAAACTGTAAAAGCTGTTGAAGAATTTTTCCTATGCGATGATGTCAGCCGCATAATGCCGGGGATGCATGATAGCAAATCCGTTAAAAAGGATGGAGTTCGTTGTCATGAGCAAAAACGATTATTGATAGACAATATTCGAAATCTGCACAGTATATTTCGGGAAAAATTTCCAAACATGCCGATATCAATTTCAAAATTTAAGCAATTGCGGCCACAACAATGCATATTTGTTGGGCCTAAGGGAACGCATAATGTGTGCGTATGTAAAATACACGAGAATATGCGTTTAAAGTTTGCCGGATTAAAACGAATGTCACTTCACCCAAACCCTGAACTGAACTATCGGAACTGCTCTGTCAAACACCTCTTTCCGATTGTTTTTTGTTAAAATGTAAATATTGCCCCAGCGCGAAAAAGTTCATTGAACGGAGGGGTGCAATAGCGCCTTGTGAAATAAGCCCTTTAAGGCCTAATACACTATTGAAAGTGAAATAAGGCGTTTATTTCAAAAAAGGCTTTATTACACTTTCAATAGTGTAATAAGGCCTTTATAAAAATTTACCCAATTGTGCATAATAATCCCAATCGTATCGGTAGTTGGTTGTCACTTATGTCTAATAAAAAAAAAATAAGGCTTTAATTTTTTTTTTATTAAACATAAGTGACAACCAAGTACCGATACGATTGGGATTATCACGAAGATTTTATTTCCGGCTGTGCGTCCGCCCTCGCTCCCATCCGCGTCCGCCGGTTCGTGCGTCCGCGCACATCCGCGCCATCCATCCAACGTCCAGTGTTAATACACGTCCAAAAATCTAGGTAGAGGTATCAATAGACGCGTCTTCACCTCCGTAACAATAATCTCGAGGAGGAAATCCGATATTTTTAGAATTTTGAAAGATATTTGCAGTTAAAGTTCACAATTTTTCTGTCTTTTTCATGTGGTTGTTGTAATCACAAACTACCCTGTGAGAAAATAGTGGGAAACGTGGCACGCGGAAGGACATCACCGTGGCGGTAGCCACGGCTATGGCACACACCCGGAGTTGGAATGGCGTAGCCCAGGGTTATTTTTTAAAGCGCGGCCGAAGGCCGCCTACGCGGAAAGGTGTTCTGCACATAAAATTCTCGGACGGGGCAGGTTCACAGTACAAGAACAAGTACAATTTCATCAATCTGCTTAATCACAAAAAAGATTTCGGAGTTGACGCCGAGTGGCATTTTTTTGCTACAGCGCATGGGAAGAGTGCTTGTGACGGGGTCGGCGGCGTTGTGAAAAGATGTGCATATCGCTCAAGTCTCCAGAATAGCAATGGAACGAAAATCACTGGACCAAAAGCTCTATTTAATTGGGCAAAATCATATTTCAAGTTAATCGATTTTGAATATTGTACTAAGAACGAACATGAAAGTCATGCCGCTAAATTGAAAGAGCGTTATTCAGTTGCGAAAACTTTAAAAAACACCCGTCAATTTCATTGCTTTGTCCCTAGGCATAGAAATGAAATCGAATGTAAAATATTCTCGGCTTACGAAATATCTGTTATTTTAAGCGTGAAGTAGAAAGAGTTATATGTATAATTGTCGTGCTACTATTTATAGTCATCAAAAAAATAACATGTAAGCAATCACCATATTTCAGCTACTGACAAGATAAACGTAATAAGTAGTATATAAAAATTTTCATAACATGCGAAGTGTAGTATGGGAAGCAGCGAATGCACTCGCACATATAACGTCATTATAAGGAAGCTATTGCTGGGCCCCCATTTCTTTTTCAGAAATAAAAATATAATTGAATACCACATAACTTATTGTTATTTAATTTTTTTTCGGAGGCGCACAAGTTAGTTATATAATAATTTGTTTATAACAATTAATGTTATTTAACAAAAAAAAATTTATTTGTATATAAAAAAAAAATCAAAATTAAAGAGCATTGTTTTATAAAAGTCAAAAAAAAAGTTATTAAAATCGGTTCAGTAGTTTCTGAAAAAAGGCTTTATTACACTTTCAATAGTGTAATAAGGCCTTTATAAAAATTTACCCAATTGTGCAATAAAGCCTTATTTTTTTTTATTAAACATAAGTGACAACCAACTACCGATACGATTGGGGTTATCACGAAGATTTGATTTCCGGCTGTGCGTCCGCCCTCGCTCCCATCCGCGTCCGCCGGTTCGTGCGTCCGCGCACATCCGCGCCATCCATCCAACGTCAAGTGTTAATACACGCCCAAAAATCTAGGTAGAGGTATCAATAGACGCGTCTTCAAGTCCGTAACAATAATCTGGAGGGGGAAATCCGATATTTTTAGAATTTTGAAAGATATTTGCAGTTAAAGTTCACAATTTTTCTGTCTTTTTCATGTGGTTGTTGTAATCACAAACTACCCTGTGAGAAAATAGTGGGAAACGTGGCACGCGGAAGGACATCACCGTGGCGGTAGCCACGGCTATGGCACACACCCGGAGTTGGAATGGCGTAGCCCAGGGTTATTTTTTAAAGTGCGGCCGAAGGCCGCCTACGCTGAAAGGTGTTCTGCACATAAAATTCTCGGACGGGGCAGGTTCACAGTACAAGAACAAGTACAATTTCATCAATCTGCTTAATCACAAAAAAGATTTCGGAGTTGACGCCGAGTGGCATGTTTTTGCTACAGCGCATGGGAAGGGTGCTTGTGACGGGGTCGGCGGCGTTGTGAAAAGATGTGCATATCGCTCAAGTCTCCAGAATAGCAATGGAACGAAAATCACTGGACCAAAAGCTCTATTTAATTGGGCAAAATCATATTTCAAGTTAATCGATTTTGAATATTGTACTAAGAACGAACATGAAAGTCATGCCGCTAAATTGAAAGAGCGTTATTCAGTTGCGAAAACTTTAAAAAACACCCGTCAATTTCATTGCTTTGTCCCTAGGCATAGAAATGAAATCGAATGTAAAATATTCTCGGCTTACGAAATATCTGTTATTTTAAGCGTGAAGTAGAAAGAGTTATATGTATAATTGTCGTGCTATTATTTATAGTCATCAAAAAAATAACATGTAAGCAATCACCATATTTCAGCTACTGACAAGATAAACGTAATAAGTGGTATAGAAAAATTTTCATAACATGCGAAGTGTAGTATGGGAAGCAGCGAATGCACTCGCACATATAACGTCATTATAAGGAAGCTATTGCTGGGCCCCCATTTCTTTTTCAGAAATAAAAATATAATTGAATACCACATAACTTAATGTTATTTAATTTTTTTTTCGGAGGCGCACAAGTTAGTTATATAATAATTTGTTTATAACAATTAATGTTATTTAACAAAAAAAAATTTATTTGTATATAAAAAAAAATTCAAAATTATAGAGCATTGTTTTATAAATGTCAAAAAAAAAAATATTAAAATCGGTTCAGTAGTTTCTGAAAAAAGGCTTTATTACACTTTCAATAGTGAAATAAGGCTTTTATAAAAATTTACCCAATTGTGCAATAAAGCCTTATTTTTTTTTATTAAACATAAGTGACAACCAACCACCGAAACGATTGGGGTTATCACGAAGATTTGATTTCCGGCTGTGCGTCCGCCCTCGCTCCCATCCGCGTCCGCCGGTTCGTGCGTCCGCGCACATCCGCGCCATCCATCCAACGTCAAGTGTTAATACACGTCCAAAAATCTAGGTAGAGGTATCAATAGACGCGTCTTCACCTCCGTAACAATAATCTGGAGGGGGAAATCCGATATTTTTAGAATTTTGAAAGATATTTGCAGTTAAAGTTCACAATTTTTCTGTCTTTTTCATGTGGTTGTTGTAATCACAGGTTCACAGTACAAGAACAAGTACTTAGTACTGTCATAAGTTCTGTGACAAAGTTTTTAAAGCAGTAGGCTCTGACATTTGAAGTTTTATGCTCCCGTTATTTCACATTTTGGCTTAATGTTTTATGCCAAAATAAATTCAGGTCAGTTTGGTTTGAAATTATATCTAATAAACATGGAGTGGGGTGATAAAGAAAATCGGATCGCGGTGATTGCGTTGCATAAGTGCGGAAATAGCGCCAGTCAGATATTCACGTTGTTAAAAAAACTCGGTATATCTAGAATGTTTATTTATCGTACCATCGATCGCTTCTTAGAAACATCTAAAGTGGAGGACAGGGCTAGGAGTGGACGCCCGCGTGCTGTGAGAACGAGTGGAGCCATAAAAGCTGTCCGCGAGCGAATTCGCCGAAATCCTTTAAGGAAGCAAAAAATAATGGCCAGAGAGCTCGGAATGTCCTGCAGATCCATGTCTCGACTAATTCGTGACGACCTTCATATGAAGGCATTTCGCAGGTGCACTGGTCATCTTTTAACTCCGCGACTAAAAAAGATAAGATTAGAGAGATGCGGGAAGCTTTTGCAGTGGCACGCAAGAAACGGGCATGAAAATATTCTTTTTACGGATGAAAAAATTTTTACTGTGGAAGAAGTTTTTAATAAACAAAATGATAAAATATATGCTAAGACTTCCCAAGAAGCGAAAAATTCTGTTCCAAGGGTTCAGAGAGGTCATCACCCAGCATACGTAATGGTTTGGTGGGGAGTATCCCATAAAGGCGTAACTTCCTTGCATTTTTGTGAAAAAGGCGTTAAAACTGGAGCAAAAGTGTATCAAGAAGATGTCCTGGAAGGTGTGGTTTAAAACTTGACCAATACCCTATTTAATGGAGAACAGTGGGTTTTTCAACAAGACTCTGCACCGGCGCATAGAGCTAAATCGACCTAGGAATGGCTACGGCTCAATATTCCAGATTTTATTTCTGCAGAAAGTTGGCCCTCGGGCAGTCCAGATTTAAATCCTCTTGATTACAAATTGTGGTCGGAATTAGAGGGTATAGCATGCAGAGTTCGCCACCTAAATTTGGAAAGTCTGAAGAAAGCACTTATTGCAGCAGCTGCATCCATTCCTGCCGAAACTATACATGCCGCTATAGCTGAATGGCCGGACCGTTTAAGGGCCTGTATTAAAGCAAAAGGCGATCACTTTGCATAATGTCTTATTTTGTCGGACGTATTAAGGTTCACTAAATATAATCGAATTAAAAAACAATATAAAAACTCGTTATTTTTATTTTTACGTTATGTTAAAACTTTAACAGAATTTATGGCAGGACCAAGTACAATTTCATCAATCTGCTTAATCACAAAAAAGATTTCGGAGCTGACGCCGAGTGGCATTTTTTTGCTACAGCGCATGGGAAGGGTGCTTGTGACGGGGTCGGCGGCGTTGTGAAAAGATGTGCATATCGCTCAAGTCTCCAGAATAGCAATGGAACGAAAATCACTGGACCAAAAGCTCTATTTAATTGGGCAAAATCATATTTCAAGTTAATCGATTTTGAATATTGTACTAAGAACGAACATGAAAGTCATGCCGCTAAATTGAAAGAGCGTTATTCAGTTGCGAAAACTTTAAAAAACACCCGTCAATTTCATTGCTTTGTCCCTAGGCATAGAAATGAAATCGAATGTAAAATATTCTCGGCTTACGAAATATCTGTTATTTTAAGCGTGAAGTAGAAAGAGTTATATGTATAAATAATTGTCGTGCTATTATTTATAGTCATCAAAAAAATAACATGTAAGCAATCACCATATTTCAGCTACTGACAAGATAAACGTAATAAGTGGTATATAAAAATTTTCATAACATGCGAAGTGTAGTATGGGAAGCAGCGAATGCACTCGCACATATAACGTCATTATAAGGAAGCTATTGCTGGGCCCCATTTCTTTTTCAGAAATAAAAATATAATTGAATACCACATAACTTAATGTTATTTAATTTTTTTTCGGAGGCGCACAAGTTAGTTATATAATAATTTGTTTATAACAATTAATGTTATTTAACAAAAAAAAATTTATTTGTATATAAAAAAAAATTCAAAATTATAGAGCATTGTTTTATAAATGTCAAAAAAAAATATTAAAATCGGTTCAGTAGTTTCTGAAAAAAGGCTTTATTACACTTTCAATAGTGAAATAAGGCCTTTATAAAAATTTACCCAATTGTGCAATAAAGCCTTATTTTTTTTATTAAACATAAGTGACAACCAACCACCGAAACGATTGGGGTTATCACGAAGATTTGATTTCCGGCTGTGCGTCCGCCCTCGCTCCCATCCGCGTCCGCCGGTTCGTGCGTCCGCGCACATCCGCGCCATCCATCCAACGTCAAGTGTTAATACACGTCCAAAAATCTAGGTAGAGGTATCAATAGACGCGTCTTCACCTCCGTAACAATAATCTGGAGGGGGAAATCCGATATTTTTAGAATTTTGAAAGATATTTGCAGTTAAAGTTCACAACTTTTCTGTCTTTTTCATGTGGTTGTTGTAATCACAAATTACCCTGTGAGAAAATAGTGGGAAACGTGGCACGCGGAAGGACATCACCGTGGCGGTAGCCACGGCTATGGCACACACCCGGAGTTGGAATGGCGTAGCCCAGGGTTATCTTTTAAAGCGCGGCCGAAGGCCGCCTACTCGGAAAGGTGTTCTGCACATAAAATTCTCGGACGGGGCAGGTTCACAGTACAAGAACAAGTACTTAGTACTGTCATAAGTTCTGTGACAAAGTTTTTAAAGCAGTAGGCTCTGACATTTGAAGTTTTATGCTCCCGTTATTTCACATTTTGGCTTAATGTTTTATGCCAAAATAAATTCAGGTCAGTTTGGTTTGAAATTATATCTAATAAACATGGAGTGGGGTGATAAAGAAAATCGGATCGCGGTGATTGCGTTGCATAAGTGCGGAAATAGCGCCAGTCAGATATTCACGTTGTTAAAAAAACTCGGTATATCTAGAATGTTTATTTATCGTACCATCGATCGCTTCTTAGAAACATCTAAAGTGGAGGACAGGGCTAGGAGTGGACGCCCGCGTGCTGTGAGAACGAGTGGAGCCATAAAAGCTGTCCGCGAGCGAATTCGCCGAAATCCTTTAAGGAAGCAAAAAATAATGGCCAGAGAGCTCGGAATGTCCTGCAGATCCATGTCTCGACTAATTCGTGACGACCTTCATATGAAGGCATTTCGCAGGTGCACTGGTCATCTTTTAACTCCGCGACTAAAAAAGATAAGATTAGAGAGATGCGGGAAGCTTTTGCAGTGGCACGCAAGAAACGGGCATGAAAATATTCTTTTTACGGATGAAAAAATTTTTACTGTGGAAGAAGTTTTTAATAAACAAAATGATAAAATATATGCTAAGACTTCCCAAGAAGCGAAAAATTCTGTTCCAAGGGTTCAGAGAGGTCATCACCCAGCATACGTAATGGTTTGGTGGGGAGTATCCCATAAAGGCGTAACTTCCTTGCATTTTTGTGAAAAAGGCGTTAAAACTGGAGCAAAAGTGTATCAAGAAGATGTCCTGGAAGGTGTGGTTTAAAACTTGACCAATACCCTATTTAATGGAGAACAGTGGGTTTTTCAACAAGACTCTGCACCGGCGCATAAAGCTAAATCGACCTAGGAATGGCTACGGCTCAATATTCCAGATTTTATTTCTGCAGAAAGTTGGCCCTCGGGCAGTCCAGATTTAAATCCTCTTGATTACAAATTGTGGTCGGAATTAGAGGGTATAGCATGCAGAGTTCGCCACCTAAATTTGGAAAGTCTGAAGAAAGCACTTATTGCAGCAGCTGCATCCATTCCTGCCGAAACTATACATGCCGCTATAGCTGAATGGCCGGACCGTTTAAGGGCCTGTATTAAAGCAAAAGGCGATCACTTTGCATAATGTCTTATTTTGTCGGACGTATTAAGGTTCACTAAATATAATCGAATTAAAAAACAATATAAAAACTCGTTATTTTTATTTTTACGTTATGTTAAAACTTTAACAGAATTTATGGCAGGACCAAGTACAATTTCATCAATCTGCTTAATCACAAAAAAGATTTCGGAGCTGACGCCGAGTGGCATTTTTTTGCTACAGCGCATGGGAAGGGTGCTTGTGACGGGGTCGGCGGCGTTGTGAAAAGATGTGCATATCGCTCAAGTCTCCAGAATAGCAATGGAACGAAAATCACTGGACCAAAAGCTCTATTTAATTGGGCAAAATCATATTTCAAGTTAATCGATTTTGAATATTGTACTAAGAACGAACATGAAAGTCATGCCGCTAAATTGAAAGAGCGTTATTCAGTTGCGAAAACTTTAAAAAACACCCGTCAATTTCATTGCTTTGTCCCTAGGCATAGAAATGAAATCGAATGTAAAATATTCTCGGCTTACGAAATATCTGTTATTTTAAGCGTGAAGTAGAAAGAGTTATATGTATAAATAATTGTCGTGCTATTATTTATAGTCATCAAAAAAATAACATGTAAGCAATCACCATATTTCAGCTACTGACAAGATAAACGTAATAAGTGGTATATAAAAATTTTCATAACATGCGAAGTGTAGTATGGGAAGCAGCGAATGCACTCGCACATATAACGTCATTATAAGGAAGCTATTGCTGGGCCCCATTTCTTTTTCAGAAATAAAAATATAATTGAATACCACATAACTTAATGTTATTTAATTTTTTTTCGGAGGCGCACAAGTTAGTTATATCGTCGGCTTAGGTCGCAACGGTGCTAAGTACCATTTTTCAAATTTTACAGGAGAGACAAAAAACAATATAAAAACATAAATTTAAATTAGGGATTTCGGTTTTTTACGTCATGTTACTCAATTTTAGAGTACAATAAGTGGACGCTCATAAAAAAACAAAAAATTTTAATTTTCGCCGAGTTATATGCATTTTTGGGACTTAGCACCTTTTTGCCAGCTACTTTTAATTTTTTTCACTGGACTTAGCACCTTTTCCCAAATCAAAATACCTGCGAGTGAACCAAAGCAATTTTCTGAGTATGAGGGTTCTTAGAGGTTCTTCCGTAGAATTTTTACCTGGTCTTAGATTTCTTATATTAAGTCTAGTTCTACCACAATCCGCGCTTAAAGCTCAAATGACCTATTTTTTGAAGCTCTGTTACTCTGCAATTAGTAGCAATATTTGGATCAAAATACATTATTCTAAAAGCCTAGGCGTTTCTTTTTATCACACAACAGCGTTTTACTATCGCCGATTCATAGCAGAAAAGCAGGAGTAGATTTTATTGCACAACTTTTGACGAAAATGGACTTTTGTGAAAGTCGACAAGTAAATGTGATTTAGGTTCTTGGAAGTCTGAATATGATAGCCCAAACATTTGTCTTTACTAATCAAGGTCAAAAAGTTATGTGTCAGTTAAAAAGGAGAAGTGAGGTCAGCTGACGTAGATGATCCCATTTAACATATGCATTCATAGTCGAAATAAAGTAGGTACTTAAGTTTATGTCGGTTTTTATGACATATAGGGCGTTGGAAATTGTGTCAAAAAACCCACGCTAACTTTATTAGCTACTATTTTTCGAATATGAATATGCCACATATACTTTAACTTTAAATTGTCAAATTCGCTTGGACTTAGCACCTTTTCCTTTCATTGGTGGACTTAGCACCTTTTCTAATCAATGCAAAAAACGCATTTAAAAACAGAATTGTTATGCAATTCATGATGTAAGTAGTGTATATTAACTGTTTCTAGCATTCTGCATCAAAACCTGAAAAAACCCAAAAGGTGGACTTAGCACCTTTGCGACCTAAGCCGACGATATAATAATTTGTTTATAACAATTAATGTTATTTAACAAAAAAAAATTTATTTGTATATAAAAAAAAATTCAAAATTATAGAGCATTGTTTTATAAATGTCAAAAAAAAATATTAAAATCGGTTCAGTAGTTTCTGAAAAAAGGCTTTATTACACTTTCAATAGTGAAATAAGGCTTTTATAAAAATTTACCCAATTGTGCAATAAAGCCTTATTTTTTTTATTAAACATAAGTGACAACCAACCACCGAAACGATTGGGGTTATCACGAAGATTTGATTTCCGGCTGTGCGTCCGCCCTCGCTCCCATCCGCGTCCGCCGGTTCGTGCGTCCGCGCACATCCGCGCCATCCATCCAACGTCAAGTGTTAATACACGTCCAAAAATCTAGGTAGAGGTATCAATAGACGCGTCTTCACCTCCGTAACAATAATCTGGAGGGGGAAATCCGATATTTTTAGAATTTTGAAAGATATTTGCAGTTAAAGTTCACAACTTTTCTGTCTTTTTCATGTGGTTGTTGTAATCACAAATTACCCTGTGAGAAAATAGTGGGAAACGTGGCACGCGGAAGGACATCACCGTGGCGGTAGCCACGGCTATGGCACACACCCGGAGTTGGAATGGCGTAGCCCAGGGTTATTTTTTAAAGCGCGGCCGAAGGCCGCCTACTCGGAAAGGTGTTCTGCACATAAAATTCTCGGACGGGGCAGGTTCACAGTACAAGAACAAGTACTTAGTACTGTCATAAGTTCTGTGACAAAGTTTTTAAAGCAGTAGGCTCTGACATTTGAAGTTTTATGCTCCCGTTATTTCACATTTTGGCTTAATGTTTTATGCCAAAATAAATTCAGGTCAGTTTGGTTTGAAATTATATCTAATAAACATGGAGTGGGGTGATAAAGAAAATCGGATCGCGGTGATTGCGTTGCATAAGTGCGGAAATAGCGCCAGTCAGATATTCACGTTGTTAAAAAAACTCGGTATATCTAGAATGTTTATTTATCGTACCATCGATCGCTTCTTAGAAACATCTAAAGTGGAGGACAGGGCTAGGAGTGGACGCCCGCGTTGTGTGAGAACGAGTGGAGCCATAAAAGCTGTCCGCGAGCGAATTCGCCAAAATCCTTTAAGGAAGCAAAAAATAATGGCCAGAGAGCTCGGAATGTCCTGCAGATCCATGTCTCGACTAATTCGTGACGACCTTCATATGAAGGCATTTCGCAGGTGCACTGGTCATCTTTTAACTCCGCGACTAAAAAAGATAAGATTAGAGAGATGCGGGAAGCTTTTGCAGTGGCACGCAAGAAACGGGCATGAAAATATTCTTTTTACGGATGAAAAAATTTTTACTGTGGAAGAAGTTTTTAATAAACAAAATGATAAAATATATGCTAAGACTTCCCAAGAAGCGAAAAATTCTGTTCCAAGGGTTCAGAGAGGTCATCACCCAGCATACGTAATGGTTTGGTGGGGAGTATCCCATAAAGGCGTAACTTCCTTGCATTTTTGTGAAAAAGGCGTTAAAACTGGAGCAAAAGTGTATCAAGAAGATGTCCTGGAAGGTGTGGTTTAAAACTTGACCAATACCCTATTTAATGGAGAACAGTGGGTTTTTCAACAAGACTCTGCACCGGCGCATAGAGCTAAATCGACCTAGGAATGGCTACGGCTCAATATTCCAGATTTTATTTCTGCAGAAAGTTGGCCCTCGGGCAGTCCAGATTTAAATCCTCTTGATTACAAATTGTGGTCGGAATTAGAGGGTATAGCATGCAGAGTTCGCCACCTAAATTTGGAAAGTCTGAAGAAAGCACTTATTGCAGCAGCTGCATCCATTCCTGCCGAAACTATACATGCCGCTATAGCTGAATGGCCGGACCGTTTAAGGGCCTGTATTAAAGCAAAAGGCGATCACTTTGCATAATGTCTTATTTTGTCGGACGTATTAAGGTTCACTAAATATAATCGAATTAAAAAACAATATAAAAACTCGTTATTTTTATTTTTACGTTATGTTAAAACTTTAACAGAATTTATGGCAGGACCAAGTACAATTTCATCAATCTGCTTAATCACAAAAAAGATTTCGGAGCTGACGCCGAGTGGCATTTTTTTGCTACAGCGCATGGGAAGGGTGCTTGTGACGGGGTCGGCGGCGTTGTGAAAAGATGTGCATATCGCTCAAGTCTCCAGAATAGCAATGGAACGAAAATCACTGGACCAAAAGCTCTATTTAATTGGGCAAAATCATATTTCAAGTTAATCGATTTTGAATATTGTACTAAGAACGAACATGAAAGTCATGCCGCTAAATTGAAAGAGCGTTATTCAGTAGCGAAAACTTTAAAAAACACCCGTCAATTTCATTGCTTTGTCCCTAGGCATAGAAATGAAATCGAATGTAAAATATTCTCGGCTTACGAAATATCTGTTATTTTAAGCGTGAAGTAGAAAGAGTTATATGTATAAATAATTGTCGTGCTATTATTTATAGTCATCAAAAAAATAACATGTAAGCAATCACCATATTTCAGCTACTGACAAGATAAACGAAATAAGTGGTATAGAAAAATTTTCATAACATGCGAAGTGTAGTATGGGAAGCAGCGAATGCACTCGCACATATAACGTCATTATAAGGAAGCTATTGCTGGGCCCCATTTCTTTTTCAGAAATAAAAATATAATTGAATACCACATAACTTAATGTTATTTAATTTTTTTTCGGAGGCGCACAAGTTAGTTATATAATAATTTGTTTATAACAATTAATGTTATTTAACAAAAAAAAATTTATTTGTATATAAAAAAAAATTCAAAATTATAGAGGGAAATTCCACCGTCACTTACGTTACATCGCAAGTAAAATTGTATGATTCAAACTCAAATTGCATTACCATTTGCACGTTTTAGTACACGAAAAATGGTTTATTACTTGGAGTTTAGCTACTCAAAGCTGTTATGCCTAAACTTTGTGTTTAAATTCTAAAAACATACTAAATACGGACTAAAATTCCGTCGTCACTGACGTTACAATTTTAGGACTAGGGGTTTTGGGCACCGGTGATTTATTCAAATTTCTGCAAAACCCCTTGACAGAATTAAATTCCAATGTTTTGGAGATTATTAGAAATAGAATGAAGTCTTTATAAAAATCTTTGTTATTAGGACTTTTATAAAGATGTAGCATGCATAGTTAATTATGTACCGTCACTGACGTTACGTAAAATTCGTCACTGACGTTACCTCCGAAGTAACAGAAAAAAAGCCGACTAGGTTTTCTTTTATGGACGTGATAACAAACAGGTCAATTGATTTATTGCAGAAAATCGTGAAAGGGTTTATCTTCAGGTGTCCTTTGCTCAGTTTAGACTTTTTTTTAGCTGGTTTTGCTCATACGCCAAGTACTAATTGTATTACAAGAAATGTGTTGCATTAACCACCAAATATTGTTCGAGTCTATTGTGTGGAATATTTATACATAGACATTCGATATATATACAGAGGATCTTTACGTTTTAACAAAAAAAAAAAAAAAAAAAAAAATAGAAGCAAAAATAAAAAGTTTGTTTGAAAAGGTGGGTAAGAACGTAAGCGTTCGTCACTGACGTTACAAAAGCGCACCGGTTTTTTTTAGATTGTATACTATTTTAAAAACAAATTTACTTTACATAGTTTATGTAATTACCTTGTAGATGGAGAATCGAAGATTTTAAATTGATTGTCAGAAAACTATATATTTTATGCAATAAAATGCTTATTTTCGTCACTTACGTTACAAAAAAAGGCGCACAGCAATTTTTTTTCTACACCCAAAAATGTTTGTACAAATTTTTCATACTTTTCAAAATTTCACTAAGAATTAAAATAAAAGTAACATGTAATGCCTGGTTACTAAGATTCACACAGCATAACAAATATAAAGTAGTTTCTTAACAAGGTATTTAAGAACAAAAAAAAATTTTTTTTGGTTGTCCTAAATAGTTTAAGAATATTTAAGTTAGGCTTATGCGAATGTCATTCTGGCATTTATTCATCATGATTTAATTTATTTACAACAACTTAGCCATATTACCAACTTAAAAATAAAATGTTGGTTTTTTCGCTTTCATCAATCTCTGCCATGGAAATTCCCTAGAGCATTGTTTTATAAATGTCAAAAAAAAATATTAAAATCGGTTCAGTAGTTTCTGAAAAAAGGCTTTATTACACTTTCAATAGTGAAATAAGGCTTTTATAAAAATTTACCCAATTGTGCAATAAAGCCTTATTTTTTTTATTAAACATAAGTGACAACCAACCACCGAAACGATTGGGGTTATCACGAAGATTTGATTTCCGGCTGTGCGTCCGCCCTCGCTCCCATCCGCGTCCGCCGGTTCGTGCGTCCGCGCACATCCGCGCCATCCATCCAACGTCAAGTGTTAATACACGTCCAAAAATCTAGGTAGAGGTATCAATAGACGCGTCTTCACCTCCGTAACAATAATCTGGAGGGGGAAATCCGATATTTTTAGAATTTTGAAAGATATTTGCAGTTAAAGTTCACAACTTTTCTGTCTTTTTCATGTGGTTGTTGTAATCACAAATTACCCTGTGAGAAAATAGTGGGAAACGTGGCACGCGGAAGGACATCACCGTGGCGGTAGCCACGGCTATGGCACACACCCGGAGTTGGAATGGCGTAGCCCAGGGTTATTTTTTAAAGCGCGGCCGAAGGCCGCCTACTCGGAAAGGTGTTCTGCACATAAAATTCTCGGACGGGGCAGGTTCACAGTACAAGAACAAGTACTTAGTACTGTCATAAGTTCTGTGACAAAGTTTTTAAAGCAGTAGGCTCTGACATTTGAAGTTTTATGCTCCCGTTATTTCACATTTTGGCTTAATGTTTTATGCCAAAATAAATTCAGGTCAGTTTGGTTTGAAATTATATCTAATAAACATGGAGTGGGGTGATAAAGAAAATCGGATCGCGGTGATTGCGTTGCATAAGTGCGGAAATAGCGCCAGTCAGATATTCACGTTGTTAAAAAAACTCGGTATATCTAGAATGTTTATTTATCGTACCATCGATCGCTTCTTAGAAACATCTAAAGTGGAGGACAGGGCTAGGAGTGGACGCCCGCGTGCTGTGAGAACGAGTGGAGCCATAAAAGCTGTCCGCGAGCGAATTCGCCGAAATCCTTTAAGGAAGCAAAAAATAATGGCCAGAGAGCTCGGAATGTCCTGCAGATCCATGTCTCGACTAATTCGTGACGACCTTCATATGAAGGCATTTCGCAGGTGCACTGGTCATCTTTTAACTCCGCGACTAAAAAAGATAAGATTAGAGAGATGCGGGAAGCTTTTGCAGTGGCACGCAAGAAACGGGCATGAAAATATTCTTTTTACGGATGAAAAAATTTTTACTGTGGAAGAAGTTTTTAATAAACAAAATGATAAAATATATGCTAAGACTTCCCAAGAAGCGAAAAATTCTGTTCCAAGGGTTCAGAGAGGTCATCACCCAGCATACGTAATGGTTTGGTGGGGAGTATCCCATAAAGGCGTAACTTCCTTGCATTTTTGTGAAAAAGGCGTTAAAACTGGAGCAAAAGTGTATCAAGAAGATGTCCTGGAAGGTGTGGTTTAAAACTTGACCAATACCCTATTTAATGGAGAACAGTGGGTTTTTCAACAAGACTCTGCACCGGCGCATAAAGCTAAATCGACCTAGGAATGGCTACGGCTCAATATTCCAGATTTTATTTCTGCAGAAAGTTGGCCCTCGGGCAGTCCAGATTTAAATCCTCTTGATTACAAATTGTGGTCGGAATTAGAGGGTATAGCATGCAGAGTTCGCGACCTAAATTTGGAAAGTCTGAAGAAAGCACTTATTGCAGCAGCTGCATCCATTCCTGCCGAAACTATACATGCCGCTATAGCTGAATGGCCGGACCGTTTAAGGGCCTGTATTAAAGCAAAAGGCGATCACTTTGCATAATGTCTTATTTTGTCGGACGTATTAAGGTTCACTAAATATAATCGAATTAAAAAACAATATAAAAACTCGTTATTTTTATTTTTACGTTATGTTAAAACTTTAACAGAATTTATGGCAGGACCAAGTACAATTTCATCAATCTGCTTAATCACAAAAAAGATTTCGGAGCTGACGCCGAGTGGCATTTTTTTGCTACAGCGCATGGGAAGGGTGCTTGTGACGGGGTCGGCGGCGTTGTGAAAAGATGTGCATATCGCTCAAGTCTCCAGAATAGCAATGGAACGAAAATCACTGGACCAAAAGCTCTATTTAATTGGGCAAAATCATATTTCAAGTTAATCGATTTTGAATATTGTACTAAGAACGAACATGAAAGTCATGCCGCTAAATTGAAAGAGCGTTATTCAGTAGCGAAAACTTTAAAAAACACCCGTCAATTTCATTGCTTTGTCCCTAGGCATAGAAATGAAATCGAATGTAAAATATTCTCGGCTTACGAAATATCTGTTATTTTAAGCGTGAAGTAGAAAGAGTTATATGTATAAATAATTGTCGTGCTATTATTTATAGTCATCAAAAAAATAACATGTAAGCAATCACCATATTTCAGCTACTGACAAGATAAACGAAATAAGTGGTATAGAAAAATTTTCATAACATGCGAAGTGTAGTATGGGAAGCAGCGAATGCACTCGCACATATAACGTCATTATAAGGAAGCTATTGCTGGGCCCCATTTCTTTTTCAGAAATAAAAATATAATTGAATACCACATAACTTAATGTTATTTAATTTTTTTTCGGAGGCGCACAAGTTAGTTATATAATAATTTGTTTATAACAATTAATGTTATTTAACAAAAAAAAATTTATTTGTATATAAAAAAAAATTCAAAATTATAGAGGGAAATTCCACCGTCACTTACGTTACATCGCAAGTAAAATTGTATGATTCAAACTCAAATTGCATTACCATTTGCACGTTTTAGTACACGAAAAATGGTTTATTACTTGGAGTTTAGCTACTCAAAGCTGTTATGCCTAAACTTTGTATTTAAATTCTAAAAACATACTAAATACGGACTAAAATTCCGTCGTCACTGACGTTACAATTTTAGGACTAGGGGTTTTGGGCACCGGTGATTTATTCAAATTTCTGCAAAACCCCTTGACAGAATTAAATTCCAATGTTTTGGAGATTATTAGAAATAGAATGAAGTCTTTATAAAAATCTTTGTTATTAGGACTTTTATAAAGATGTAGCATGCATAGTTAATTATGTACCGTCACTGACGTTACGTAAAATTCGTCACTGACGTTACCTCCGAAGTAACAGAAAAAAAGCCGACTAGGTTTTCTTTTATGGACGTGATAACAAACAGGTCAATTGATTTATTGCAGAAAATCGTGAAAGGGTTTATCTTCAGGTGTCCTTTGCTCAGTTTAGACTTTTTTTTAGCTGGTTTTGCTCATACGCCAAGTACTAATTGTATTACAAGAAATGTGTTGCATTAACCACCAAATATTGTTCGAGTCTATTGTGTGGAATATTTATACATAGACATTCGATATATATACAGAGGATCTTTACGTTTTAACAAAAAAAAAAAAAAAAAAAAAAATAGAAGCAAAAATAAAAAGTTTGTTTGAAAAGGTGGGTAAGAACGTAAGCGTTCGTCACTGACGTTACAAAAGCGCACCGGTTTTTTTTAGATTGTATACTATTTTAAAAACAAATTTACTTTACATAGTTTATGTAATTACCTTGTAGATGGAGAATCGAAGATTTTAAATTGATTGTCAGAAAACTATATATTTTATGCAATAAAATGCTTATTTTCGTCACTTACGTTACAAAAAAAGGCGCACAGCAATTTTTTTTCTACACCCAAAAATGTTTGTACAAATTTTTCATACTTTTCAAAATTTCACTAAGAATTAAAATAAAAGTAACATGTAATGCCTGGTTACTAAGATTCACACAGCAAAACAAATATAAAGTAGTTTCTTAACAAGGTATTTAAGAACAAAAAAAAATTTTTTTTGGTTGTCCTAAATAGTTTAAGAATATTTAAGTTAGGCTTATGCGAATGTCATTCTGGCATTTATTCATCATGATTTAATTTATTTACAACAACTTAGCCGTATTACCAACTTAAAAATAAAATGTTGGTTTTTTCGCTTTCATCAATCTCTGCCATGGAAATTCCCTAGAGCATTGTTTTATAAATGTCAAAAAAAAATATTAAAATCGGTTCAGTAGTTTCTGAAAAAAGGCTTTATTACACTTTCAATAGTGAAATAAGGCTTTTATAAAAATTTACCCAATTGTGCAATAAAGCCTTATTTTTTTTATTAAACATAAGTGACAACCAACCACCGAAACGATTGGGGTTATCACGAAGATTTGATTTCCGGCTGTGCGTCCGCCCTCGCTCCCATCCGCGTCCGCCGGTTCGTGCGTCCGCGCACATCCGCGCCATCCATCCAACGTCAAGTGTTAATACACGTCCAAAAATCTAGGTAGAGGTATCAATAGACGCGTCTTCACCTCCGTAACAATAATCTGGAGGGGGAAATCCGATATTTTTAGAATTTTGAAAGATATTTGCAGTTAAAGTTCACAACTTTTCTGTCTTTTTCATGTGGTTGTTGTAATCACAAATTACCCTGTGAGAAAATAGTGGGAAACGTGGCACGCGGAAGGACATCACCGTGGCGGTAGCCACGGCTATGGCACACACCCGGAGTTGGAATGGCGTAGCCCAGGGTTATTTTTTAAAGCGCGGCCGAAGGCCGCCTACTCGGAAAGGTGTTCTGCACATAAAATTCTCGGACGGGGCAGGTTCACAGTACAAGAACAAGTACTTAGTACTGTCATAAGTTCTGTGACAAAGTTTTTAAAGCAGTAGGCTCTGACATTTGAAGTTTTATGCTCCCGTTATTTCACATTTTGCCTTAATGTTTTATGCCAAAATAAATTCAGGTCAGTTTGGTTTGAAATTATATCTAATAAACATGGAGTGGGGTGATAAAGAAAATCGGATCGCGGTGATTGCGTTGCATAAGTGCGGAAATAGCGCCAGTCAGATATTCACGTTGTTAAAAAAACTCGGTATATCTAGAATGTTTATTTATCGTACCATCGATCGCTTCTTAGAAACATCTAAAGTGGAGGACAGGGCTAGGAGTGGACGCCCGCGTGCTGTGAGAACGAGTGGAGCCATAAAAGCTGTCCGCGAGCGAATTCGCCGAAATCCTTTAAGGAAGCAAAAAATAATGGCCAGAGAGCTCGGAATGTCCTGCAGATCCATGTCTCGACTAATTCGTGACGACCTTCATATGAAGGCATTTCGCAGGTGCACTGGTCATCTTTTAACTCCGCGACTAAAAAAGATAAGATTAGAGAGATGCGGGAAGCTTTTGCAGTGGCACGCAAGAAACGGGCATGAAAATATTCTTTTTACGGATGAAAAAATTTTTACTGTGGAAGAAGTTTTTAATAAACAAAATGATAAAATATATGTGGTGACCCCGACGTGATCCGGCAACAAGGACCAGGATCACACTAGAAGACGCAACATCTAAGGACGAATCATTGTCGTCAATCAACCACCTCAGAGTGGTAATCTTGTGGCCCTGCATCAAGGATCACACCATACGAGCCATTTTCGTCAATTCAATCACTCACATCGTAGTGGTAACCTGGTGACCCTGCATCAAGGACGTCACTAAAACATACACTCACCGGCAACAGTACATTGCCGTGAAGCTACCAAACAAATTGATCCTGTAACAAGGCACAGGATCACACCACCAATCAATCCATTGGTCTATACATCATAGTCCATACAATCCCTATCGTTGCTAATCTTTGACCAGCACCATGGCCACGTTCGAGGAGCTTGTCGCGTACCAGCAGAGTTTGGCGACTGAGATTGAAACCCTAATTCGCAATGTCAAGAAAGATTCCAGCTCAAGGAAGACTCACAAGTACTATGAGGAACGTCTCCAACGCCTTGAAGATTCGTGGTCGAAGTTTGAGAGCATCGACAATAAGATAAGATGTCTCTCTGATCTACCATTGACCCACCAATATTTTACGCACCTGTATCTGCACATTTCGAATAAGACGTTGGAGCACAGAAATATTTTTGAATCCGAAATGCTGAAGCTGTTGAAGGCGACAGACATTCATCGGAAGGAAGATCATGATGGGGCACTCATGGAAAACCCAGCAGGCAAAGTCAACGAGCAGGAACCACATGATGCAACGATTAATAAGTTAATTCGAAACCAAAAGGCATTGATGCGAGCCTTAAGCCGAAATATCGACGAGCTTAAGGAAAATTTTGAGAAGGAGCATCCTGAGCCGTATTACCAGGCTAAGGCATCGCTCATAACCAAATACATGAACGAGATGTCCACTAACAACGAGTTATTATGGCAATCGACCACTAGTGAGGACATCGACGGATACACTCAAGATGCGTATTACGAATTAGAGGCTCAAGCACACAATACCCTCTCTAACCTGCAGCAGCGCACTGCTTCTATCAACCCAAATATGACGCCGACTACGAACGCAAATGAGCAACACTTGGTACGACTACCAAAAATCCAAATTCCAAGGTTCAATGGCAGCTACCTACATTGGGTAGCCTTCAAGGACCTCTATATGCAACTAATACACAATGCACCAATGAGCGAAGTCCAAAAAATGTTCTATCTAACCACTCATTTGTCAGATGAACCAAAGAATCTCATTAAGCATTTGCCTATCTCAACGGCAAACTATGAAACCGCATGGAACCTGCTGATAAATAGGTACGACAATAAAAGGCTCATTGTGACCTCATTGCTGAACAATCTACTGTCTCATCCAAAAATAAAGAATGAAACATCGCAAGCCCTTAAGTGTCTACACGACCTCGCTAAGGAATGCATCCATGGGTTAAAGGCACAGGGAATTCCAGTAGAACAATGGGATGCTATAATAGTGCATATACTATTAATGAAATTGGACCCGTCCACTGAAACCCTGTTTGAACAATCCCTCAACGATAACAAGAGGCTGATAAATGTAACCGAGCTGCTTACATTCATAGAGCACCGGTTCCAAGCATTGGAAACTCGTGGAAAGGCCATAGAAACTGGCCCAGGAAGAGACAGGGCAAAGACATCGACAATCGCTTCGACAACAGGCTGTAAAGTGTGCGGATCAGGAGAACATGCCATGTATTACTGTGCGAAGTTCCTCAAAATGGCACCGGCTGAAAGGCTACAGTGGACTCAGAAGAAGAGGTTGTGCGTCAACTGTTTCAAACCAGATCATCGGAGCAAGGAATGTACATCACGTTCTTGCTCAAAGTGCACAAAGAAGCACAACACATTGCTACATTTGGAACTAGCAAGAGATAAGCCGCCAGCAAGTGCGACTGAGCCCCAGATCAATCAAAAGATACAAAAACACGATCCCTCTCCAATAAAGAGTAATAAAAACTCAAACAGTCCAATCGTAGCATCAGCAAACCAGCAGATGTCCGACAATCATTATATACTACTAGCAACAGCAAGAGTACAATTGACTGGAAGCAATGGACGCGTGGGCGTTTTTCGAGCCTTACTGGATTCTGGGTCGCAAGTAAATTTAATAACAGAGAAGGTGCTCAATAAGCTTTCTTTGAATGCTTCCCCATCATCACTTTGCATTGAAGGGATAGGCCGCAAAATTCGAAATGTATCAAGACGCATAAACCTCGAACTCACGTCAATGACAGGCGGCTATTCAACAAGGATTGAAGCCTTCGTGCTTCCAAATATTGTATCCCCACAACCTACAACGTCATTCGAGACATCAGGATGGGACATTCCAGATGGAATTCAACTGGCTGATCCATACTTCAACGCAACAGCCAAAATTGATCTACTGATTGGGGCAGAGTTTTATCATCAACTCATGTGCGCCCAGCAAATTAAACTCAGCAATGAACTTCCAACGCTACAACGAACGAGACTCGGATGGATCGTTACAGGAAGACTTCAGGAATACAATAGCAACAGTGCTACGTGTGCAGTCCTAACCTCTGAAGATCAAACCACCAATGAATTAATTGAAAAATTTTGGAAGCTTGACGATACAAACGATACTTCAACTCGATGTATGTCTCTGGCTGATAAACGATGTGAGAGCCACTTTACCCATAACGTAAAAAGAAATAAGGAAGGACGATTCATCGTTCGTCTACCGTTTTCCGAGAATCCTTCAGTCCTTGGAAACTCAAGGTCAATGGCATTTAATCGTTTTTTGGCATTAGAAAGACGTTTGGAGAACAACTCTCACCTTAGACAAGAGTACAACAAGTTTATGCTGGAATACGAGTCCCTGGGTCATATGGAAGAAATCCTGGAGAAAAACATTCCAGACTGCCACTACGTATTACCGCACCATTGTGTTCTGAAACCTGAAAGTTCTACTACGAAACTACGGGTTGTCTTCGATGCATCAGCCAAAACATCTAGTGGCTCATCACTTAACGATATTCTTCACGCCGGTCCGACTGTTCAGAGCGAGCTATTCTCCATTTTGCTACGCTTCCGAATGCATAAGTATGTCTTTACAGCAGATATTGAAAAAATGTATCGACAAATCCTAGTCGACGATGCGGATCAACCATTCCAGCTGATCCTTTGGAGATTCCACAAGGACCAGGATATAAAATGTTACCGCTTGAAAACAGTAACGTATGGAACCTCCTCAGCACCATACTTAGCAACAAAATGCCTGCAGTACCTAGCCAACCAAAACACCATAAAGTATCCGCTTGGACCCGCAGTACTGCACTATGATTTCTACGTTGATGATTGCATCAGTGGGGCAGACACCCTAAACAACGCGATAGAGTCGCAGCAGCAAGTTGACTCAATGCTGAAGGGGGCTGGGTTTAAACTACGAAAGTGGTGCTCAAACCATCCGCAACTGCTAAGTGGAATTCCACCAGAAGACCAGGAGATTAACCTAAACCTTGAAGAGTCAGCAACTTGTATAATAAAAACTCTTGGGCTTATCTGGCTACCAAGGTCCGATCAATTGTGCGGACGAGCACAAAGGGTATCATCTCCCGCAAGGGGCATTACCAAAAGAGTAGTAAGCTCAGAACTCGCAAAAATCTTCGATCCACTAGGGCTTTTTGGTCCAGTGGTAGTAACGGCAAAAATATTTCTACAAGAATTATGGCAACTACCACTCACATGGGATGACGAATTACCCGCACATCTTCAAAGGCAATGGAATGACTTCCGATCAAGCATAGAAGCGGTTAATGAGATCAAGGTCGACCGTTTTGTGTTCAACCATAAAAGAACAACATCAATTGAAATTCACACCTTTGTCGATGCTTCAGAACGTGCCTACGGAGCTGCAATCTACATTCGGTCAACATATACCGATAGTACCATAACAACCAGGTTGATCTGTTCTAAGTCAAGTGTGGCGCCAATAAAAAAACAAACCTTGCCACGATTGGAGCTCTGTGCGGCCGTGTTAGGTGCAGAGCTGACAAGCAAGGTGAAACAGGACCTCCGGCTTCAAAATAACGAGAATTTCTTTTGGACAGACTCCCAAATTGTCCTAGCCTGGATAAATTCACCATCAGGATCATTCCATACCTTTGTGGCAAACAGAATAGCCAAAATTCAGTGCCTAAGCTTGCCAGAGCAATGGCATCACGTCAATACCAAAGAAAATCCAGCGGACGCAATATCCAGGGGAATACCTCCAGAAACTTTAGCACACCACTCGATCTGGTTCTATGGGCCACTATTCCTCTCTGGAAAAAGAGATTGGCCAAAACCATGGTCACGAACCCCGAATTCCACAGGTGACGAGGAACGTAAGATGACAAAACGTGTCCTGACTGTATCATCAAGGAAATCAAATTGGATAGAGATAATAGGCCAAATAAACCACCGAAACTCCTTCAAATCTCTTCAACGAATAATTGGGTATATAAGTTAGCACCCAACAATAATGCCAACAACAACTGTAACCCAAACTCAAAGTTGGCACCCAACAATAATGCCAACAACAACTGTAACCCAAACTCAAAGTTGGCACCCAGCAGGTATGCCAACAACAACAGCATCAAATAAGCCAGACGCCTAGTCAGCAAGTGAACACTTAGCTGAGGGCGTTCTCACGATAGTGAAACTCGAGCATACCAATGAACGGCAAATGCCAAGTCATCATTATCACGGGCAACAGTAGCGATTAGGGAAATAGGCATTTAGGTGCAGTCACCGAGTTCTTGTATTCAGTCATAATAACTCACCGAACCGGATTGGTTGCCTGACTCGTGTCAGGGAGGTAATAAAAGTTGTGAACAAAAAGCGTTTGCATATCTGGCGCCCAACGTGGGGCCACGCGAAGTTATCCCTATAAAAGGATACGAAAGTTAACGTGGCCAAGGGTTCGATTCCCACAACAGAAAAATAAATTAAAAGTTTGTAAAAATTACGAAAGTGATTAAACGTGTGTAACACGTTCGGGTTGGATACCCACAAGAGAAAAATAAATTTAACGTTTGTAAAAACACAAAAACTAATTGAACGTGTGTAACGCGTACGAGTTGATACTTACTAATTTAGCCAAAAGGGGGTCAGGTACCCACAAAAAATAAATTAAACATTTAAAGAAAATAAACAAAACTAATTAAACGTGTACGGGCTAATCCCTATTAAATAGATAAATAAACTATTCAACAACCAACAAGTTAATCAAAAGAGGGTTGGATACCCACAAGAAAATAAATTAAACATCTAAAAAAATACAAATCGTACGGGCTAATAACTGCCGAATAAATAAATAAACTAATCAACAATCAACAAGAGGTACAGGCTGCTCCAGCGAGGACAATCGGACAAGGACACCAAAATGAAATCAAATATGAATATCTGCATGTAAGTAGAGTGTTCAGCATACCGTTTAAATAAATAAACAAATAAATAAAGTGTTAGGAGTTTTTGAAAAGTGTTGCCTTGAGAGACGGTTGTTAAGTGTTAGTCTTAAAATGGACCAAGCTCAAATGCAGGCCCTTCTGAATGTTGCGGTTCGCGTGGCGACCGAGCAGACAAAGCGTGAGTTTCAAACTCAGGTGGAGGAACTGACCAGTAGGTTGTCGAGAATGGAAACCACTGCTCGAGTGTTAGAATACGAGGCTGTCACAATTCAGCCTGGCGTTACCTGTGACGAATCACTAGATCTTGTTAAAACAATGCCGGAATTTAGGGGTGATCAGGAAAGGTACGTGTCCTGGAGGCAGGCCGCGCATACGGCCTATAAAGTTTTTGAAAATTATGTAGGAAGCTCAAAGCATTACCAGGCTGTGGGCATAATAAGGAACAAGGTTGTGGGGTCTGCTGATATGGTTTTGTCTTGTTTTAATACGGTCCTGAATTTTCAAGCAATAATCTCAAGGTTGGACTTCACTTATGCTGATAAAAAACCAGTGTATTTGATTGAGCAAGAGCTCTCAATGTTGAGCCAAGGGTCATTGTCGGTAGCTAAGTTCTATGACGAGATAGAACGGAAGTTAACACTTATAATCAATAAAACTACGATGACTCACGGCGGAAATAGGGTACTTATCGAGTCGCTTAGTAAAAAATATCGCGAAGATGCCCTTCGCGTCTTTATTTCTGGCCTTAATCGGCCATTGTGCGATATTCTCTTCTCGTCGCAACCCTCGGATCTACCCTCTGCACTGGCATTGGCCCAGGAACTTGAGGCCAACCGAGCGAGGATGACAAAAATGACTATAATGAATTCGATCGGAAGGACGAATCTTTTACCTCAGGTCCCCGGTTCATACCAATATTCACCACAATACCGTAGGGTCCCAAATGACCAAATACGACATCGTCCGGTCCCGATGGAGGTGGACCCATCTCTCTCACGTTTTAGGCAAACCGGCCTACAACCGGCGCCATACAATGATGCCCGACAAGTGGTTCAGGGTTCTTCCCGAAACCAAAATAATGGGAACCCGCGCAACTCGACGGTACCCATAACCACCCAAGGTAATTCGCAGCCGGCCACGGTTGCACAAAAACGACAACACGGAAGCGAACGCTACCCCACCCCAAAAAAGGAACGTATTAACCACCTCTCTCATGAGATGAATGATTTGGAGGGCGAACTTTATCCGAGTGAAGACGACTGCGGCTATGCTAACTGTAATTTCGACGAGCGGTTTGAAAAAAATGAATTTGATCCAAGCGATGACGTTAATTTTTTAGGGGTGGGTCCCTCTTGCCCTATGTCAGCAGGACACTACGGGGAAGAGGTCTAAAGTTCCTAGTCGATACAGGTGCCGCCAAGAGTTATATTAAAAACTTAAGCACTCTTAAGGGAATCAAAAGCCTGCAGAGACCCTTCACTGTTAAATCTATACATGGCACCGAAAAAGTTGAGCAGTATTGCACAATAAATATTTTTAATAATAACTTTGAGTTTTTTATCCTCCCTAGTCTTGATACATTTGACGGTATCATTGGCTTCGATCTTCTTAGGGAGGTTAACGGTAATATTGATTTGAGAAACGGAGTTTTGAGACACGATGGAGGTTGTGAAAGATTTTTTTGTTACCGCTGCCCAGACGTAAATAAGTTAGCTTCATCGGACCACAATTTGGCGGGGGCGGAGCAGAGCACCACATCAATTCTGAAGCGACATGCTAGGGCTTTCGCTGATCCAGACGAGACTCTGCCATACAGCACTAACATTGTTGGAACAATTAGAACCATTGACGATCTCCCGGTGTATTCTAAGACCTACCCATACCCCATGGCAGCAATGGAATTCGTGAACAATGAAATTTCAGACATGCTGCGCAATGGTATTATAAGGCCATCCCGTTCTCCCTACAACAACCCAATATGGGTGGTTGATAAAAAGGGGCATGACGAAGAGGGTAAAAGGAGGTCGCGTCTGGTAATAGACTTTAGGAAACTTAATAGCAAAACCATAAGCGATAAGTATCCAATCCCTGATACTTCTGTTATTTTATCAAATATGGGAGGCTCTGCTTTTTTTTCAACAATCGATCTGAAGTCGGGCTTCCATCAGATTAAATTGGCAGAGAAAGACCGTGAGAAGACAGCTTTCTCCGTAAACAGTGGGAAGTATGAATTTTGCAGACTTCCCTTCGGTTTGAAGAATGCTCCAGGCATTTTTCAGCGGGCCATCGATGACGTCTTAAGAGACGAGATCGGAAAGACATGTCACGTCTACATCGACGATGTGATCATCTTTTCCAAGACTGCAGAGGAGCACGGTAGGGACATCGACCGAATCCTTGTGAAGTTATACAATGCTAATATGCGCGTGTCTGCCGAAAAGTCTAAATTCTTTCGGCAGAGCGTGGAGTTCCTTGGATTTACTGTGTCTAAGGACGGCATAAAAACCTGCCCCGACAAGGTAAAGGACATCCTTAACTTCGAGGTTCCAAGATCACTTCGAGCATTGCGCTCATTTCTGGGACTTGCAAGCTATTACCGTCGCTTTGTGAGGGATTTTGCAACGATTGTTAAGCCACTGACGAGGTACTTGCGCGGTGAAAATGGGAACATTAAAGCCAGCCAATCGAAGAAAGTCGAAATAACTCTGGATGATGAGGCACTAGGCGCATTCAATAGAGTAAAGAAAATCCTTGCTTCTGAGGATGTATTGCTCCTATACCCCGACTATGAAAAGCCATTCGAGTTGACCACTGACGCATCATCTCATGGCATAGGCGCCGTCTTGTCTCAGGGCGGGCGACCTATCACAATGATATCAAGAACACTTTCGCAGACTGAGGAGAACTACGCTACTAATGAGCGGGAGTTGTTGGCTATAGTCTGGGCCCTGCAAAAACTTCGGAACTACCTATACGGTGTGAACAACCTAAAGATTTTTACCGACCACCAACCTCTGACCTTTGCAATATCTGATAAAAATCCGAATGCCAAGCTCAAGAGATGGCGAGCCTTTGTTGAGGAGTTTTCTCCGCAATTCCATTACAAACCGGGAAAGGAAAACCTGGTTGCTGACGCATTGTCCCGGCAACATATAAATGCGTTGGATTGCGAACGGTCAGACAGCGTGATAGCGAATAGTGAGGAGTCCCTTACCCAGACTATTTCGACGGTGTCAAATCCTTTGAACTGTTTTCGGAATCAAATTGTTCTTGAGGAGGGTGATTCATTCTCGAAAACCACAAAAATAATTTTTAAATCAAGGATGAGACACCGTATAATTTTCAGTGGTCCGGACGAACTTATGCGCGCAATGAAAGAATGCGTTAATGCAAACGTTGTGAACGGTGTGTTGTGTGACTTGCCGACTCTTGCTAAAATGCAAGACAAAATACTTACCGAATTTCCCGCAGTCAAGATACGGCATACAAAAAAACAGGTCATAGACGTCTTCAATAAAGATGACCAGCTAGAGATTTTACAGACAGAGCATAACAGGGCCCATAGATCGTTGCGTGAAAATGTACGCCAAATCCTCGACTGCTACTACTTTCCTGGCATGAGAAAAATGCTAAAGGAAATAATTTCTAATTGTAAGGTATGCCATGAGGCTAAATACCAACGGCATCCACCAAAACCGGGGATAGGGGAAACGCCTATTCCATCGTGCCCAGGGGAAATTATCCATGTGGACATTTATTCCACAGACAGGGCTCACTTTCTCACATCCATAGACAAATTTTCAAAATTCGCTGTGGTATTCCCGATAAAGTCTAGAGCTATAGTGGATGTGAAGGAACCCATGTATGAATTGCTTAACTTTTATAAAAATACCAAAACATTAGTCTGCGACAATGAAAAGTCCTTAAACTCGGAGACAATTAAGGCAATACTAAGAAATCATTTCGGTGTGGAAATTTATACCACACCCCCTGCACATAGTACTTCGAACGGTCAAGTTGAACGGTTTCACAGTACATTGTCTGAAATTGCCCGTTGCCTGAAGCTAGAAGGTAAAGTATCCGACACAATTGAATTGATTCTTCTCGCAACATCAAAATACAATCGCACAGTCCATTCCGTAACGCAAAAAAGGCCTATAGATATAATTCATTCTATTCCTGAAGAACTTAGGGAGCGAATCCGACTCAGGCTGTTGGAGACTCAACAGTCAGACTTGGCAAGACACAATGTGGGAAGCAAATTGCGACTCTATAGCCCGGGGGAAAAGGTCTTCGTAAAGACAAACAAAAGAATAGGTAACAAGTTCACAAAACTCTATGTCGAAAAAACGGTGCAGAAGGACCTTGGGTCAACTGTTCTAATAGACAACAGAAAAGTTCACAAAAGTAACTTAAAGTACTAAGAAACGCCTTTCGTATCGTTGCAGATATATAATTTTTCTCGGCCTCTCGGTCGAAACAAAGGTACTTAATTACACCAGTTCTTACTACATCCCTCTCACAACCGGTAAGGTGGCCATTCACGAACAGCACGGATTTTTATTGCACAAAACAAATTTATCCCTTTATGAGACAATAGTTGATGACACGACCAGGCTATCAGAGCATTTTCCACAGTCACATATGCGGCGTCTACTGGGAAGTGACGCGGAACAGATGACACTGCTGCTGGATGCTGTCAGGGTACATCACCGCCATGCTCGTAGCATCAACGTGTTAGGGACTGCCCTAAAATATATCGCCGGAACGCCTGATTTTGATGACTTCCTGAAGATCGAATTTAAAACTGAAAACTTGATAGAATCACAGGAGCAACAAATCTTGATCAACTCAAAAACACAGGAAAAAATAAATGAATTGACAAATACTGTTAATGAACTGCTCGAAAACGCCAAGCGAACCCAAATAGATACTGGCAACCTTTTTTCTCTGGCAACCGCTAGGAACAGGGCGATGATGATGGAATTAGAGACCGTCATAACGTCCGTCACCCTGGGTAAGGTAAATATAATCAACCCCATTTTGTTGAGCGGTATTGAAGTAAAGAACCTGCTGGATGCTGAGCACTCTGCCAACGTAACTATAAGTGATTTACTACAAGTTTCTAAGATCAAAATATTTCAAACTAATGAATGTATTTATTTCCTTATAAAATATCCAAAGATAGCTAGTGTTTGTAATTTGTTGAAGATGTTGCCCGTGATACACGACGGAAAGCTTGTATCATTGGAGACAGAGGATATAGCGGAATGCAAGGGAAGTTACATACCACTGCACAATTGCAAGGAAGCCCTAATGTCGAGCTTTTGCCAACCTTTGGGAGATAGCCCGTGTGCAATGCAGCTTCTGAACACTCACTCAGCAACCTGCAAAACGACATCAGCTGACCACGTAGCTGCCATAAGGGAAATCGATAATGGCATTGTACTAGTAAACAACCAACCAGCAACACTGTTCGATGGAAACTTAACAAGGCTGACAAGGGGAACCTTTATAGTAACCTTTGACGGGGAAATTACCATTAACGCAACCACCTTTTATAATTGGAATAAAATAGCCCACTCTCGTCCCGAAGCTGCTCCTGCGCAGATTATAAATTTTACTGACCACATGACTCTATTGTCACTTCCATACTTGGAAAAAATCAACATAAAGAGTCTCAGGCACATATCGCACCTAGAGAATCTTGTTCATATCCGCTCAGCACAGTCAATGAGCGCTTTGTCACTTGTCGTGGTAGCAGCTATCATAATTTTTGCGGTTGGTCGGATACGAAAACGAAGAACCCGAGCGAATCTAGACATTGCCATAATAGAAGCCGCGGACGGCTTCACTTCAAGCGGGGGGGCAGTTAGCACCCAACAATAATGCCAACAACAACTGTAACCCAAACTCAAAGTTGGCACCCAACAATAATGCCAACAACAACTGTAACCCAAACTCAAAGTTGGCACCCAGCAGGTATGCCAACAACAACAGCATCAAATAAGCCAGACGCCTAGTCAGCAAGTGAACACTTAGCTGAGGGCGTTCTCACGATAGTGAAACTCGAGCATACCAATGAACGGCAAATGCCAAGTCATCATTATCACGGGCAACAGTAGCGATTAGGGAAATAGGCATTTAGGTGCAGTCACCGAGTTCTTGTATTCAGTCATAATAACTCACCGAACCGGATTGGTTGCCTGACTCGTGTCAGGGAGATAATAAAAGTTGTGAACAAAAAGCGTTTGCATATCTTATACTAAGGTTCCCAGAAAACACAAAAATAGCCAAACAACTAAGGCCAACCAATAAGGCACTCAATGCAATCGAAATGGAAAATGCATTAATAGTGATAATGAGGATGATTCAAGCAACTGAATTTGAGGAAGAACTCGAAAAACTCTCGAACAATACAGCTGTTAACAAAGCCAGCCCATTGGCCTCACTTAACCCATTCTTAGACGAACACCAAATAATGCGAGTAGGTGGCCGTCTTCAGCAATCCACGCTACCATTCAAAACAAAACATCCTGCCATACTTCCTCACAATCACGACATAGTAAAACTTCTGGTCACCATGATTCACGAAGAAAACCGCCATTGTGGCCCACAGGCTTTGTTAGCCGCGACAAGAACAAACTTCTGGATCACAAACGGAAAGTCAGTTGCACGAAGCATCGTACACAAATGCATACGGTGCACCAGAGCAAGGCCAATTCTTTTTAAGCAACTAATGGGAAATCTACCCGCTTCCAGGGTGACACCAGCACGACCGTTCATAACAGCGGGAGTGGACTACTTTGGACCAATTTGGATTCACCACAAGATTAGGGGCAAACGACCTGACAAGGCTTATGTTGCCGTCTTTTGCTGTTTTGTTACAAAGGCCATCCACATGGAGGTTGTTTCGAATTTATCAACAGAGGCCTTTATAGGAGCACTAAGACGGTTTATTAGCAGAAGAGGTCATTGTCAAACATTATATTCTGACAACGCCACGAATTTTGTTGGGGCAAGCAACAAACTGGCTGAGCTTAAGGAGTCTATCTACTCTCAATCAGCCCAAGAAAAAATAATCCGAGTATGCAGTGATAAATCCATCAATTTCAAATTCATCCCACCAAGAGCTCCCCACTTCGGGGGACTTTGGGAGGCAGCCGTCAAATCCGCCAAACATCATTTAGTAAGAAGTGTGTCAGCAGCATCGCTAACGTATGAAGAGTTAGAAACAGTCATTGTGGAAATAGAAGCCATTTTAAATTCCAGACCACTAGTCCCACTATCGCCTAGTTATGATGATTTCAACGCACTAACTCCAGGTCACTTTCTGGTAGGAGAAGCACTAACATCAGCTGTGGATGTCAATGCTAAACCAACAAAAATGTCCCTGGGCGGTAGGTGGAAATTAACCTCCGAAATTAAACATAACTTTTGGAAGGAATGGACACAAAACTACCTACAGGAGTTACAGCAAAGAGGAAAGTGGAAATCGGCCTCACCCAACGTGAATGAAGGCATGCTTGTATTCTTAAAGAAGACAACATTCCAGTTTTACAATGGCCGTTGGGCAGAATTACACGGATCTACAAGGGAGACGATGGACTAGTTCGGGTATGCGACGTAAAAACAGCGAGAGCTACATTCAAAAGGCCTATACACAGACTTGCACCGTTACTCAACGATACCCAACTCGAGTGCGCTGAATATGATGAGTCCAACCCAGCTCCAGCACAAAAAAGACAACATTCATCGAAGGAAGACAACAGCACAAGCCAACGGAAAAGAAAGATTGTCTCGTATAGCTCGCAAGGACTGTTCAGTACAGTTTTTATCTCACTCCTATTGCTGCCTCTGATATTAGCCTCTCCCATCAAGATTATGGAATTCCCAAGCAACCCCGGGCTGTATTTCGAAGGTATAGGATCAACAAAGCTGGTGACAGATACCTGGAGGTTTATCATATATTACGATCTCGCACCCCTCTGGGAAAGAAACAAGGTTCTGGAAGACGGAATAGCATCACTGGCAAGATCCTGCAACCGATCAGTAGCCAGCGAGTCTTGTGACTCTATGTCACAACAACTTCGACATACCTGGGACAATCTAATTCAGGAATCTGACCTTTTATCAATGAAACGAAGGCGAAGAGGAGCCATAAACGTAATTGGCAATGTGGCTCATGCTCTTTTTGGGGTCTTGGATTCAGATTACGCAGAGCATATGTCTCAAATTATAGCCGACGTTAAGGAAAATGAAAACTTCGTACAGGTTCTGGTCAAAAATCAAACCTCCGTGATTGATTCTACAATCAACGTCCTCAGGGAGAGCGAAATCAATACAAAAACACGCTTGTCGCAACTTACGCAAAGAATATACAGTGACTTAAATTCTATTGAAGATGAAAATTCGAAGTTAAGACAAGGACAACACATCATGTCTTTAGCAATTCAACTCAATAAGCTCGCTTCAGACTTGCAACGAATCGAAACTGACCTAGTAGCTGCCCTCACCCACACCAACCACGGAAATTTAAGCCCACTTATTCTCACTCCAAGGCAGTTAAGGTCAGAAATCACCAGAATCAAGGGACACCTTCCCACTGGACGCACCCTACCAGTTGACGACGACGACTTAGTAGAGTTATACAAGGTTATGGAACTAAAGGGTGCAGTAACAAATGGAAAAATCATCTTCATCGCTGATATACCGTTAGTCAACCATGAACGTTTTGAGCTGTATAAGGTCATTCCCATTCCTACGCAGGCAGAAAACACGACGATCGTCATACAAACGAACATTGAGTATTTGGCTGTAAATGATCACCGAGATGAATATGTGGTGTTGAATAGCCCCCATTTCAATAAGTGCATCACAATCATGAACGATCTGTATCTCTGTCCGTCCCTACAAGTTTGGTTCGCCCGAGAATCCGACAGCTACTCCTGTGAAGTTGCCCTCTTCAATAATAGAACATCGCCAAACTGCAATTTCAGTCAAGTTCAAGGCAACATATCCATTATTGCTATGAACACTAATAACCGGTGGGTATACTCAACAACCAAACCTATGGAAATGACTGCAGTTTGCGGCAACGATATTATTAATGTGCATATCAACGCATCTGGCATTCTGGCTATTGAACCAAGTTGTATCATCAAAGGAAGGTATCTAACTATTCATGGACACGAAACCAGTGTCACCTCCTTACATACATCCTATGCGTCATTTGGGAATCTAACTACCATCGGGAACCCCAACAATGTCAAGCAACTTCTACAACCAAATATCGATTTCGAGTCGCAATTAGAACAAATCACCAGCATTCAAAAACGACTCCAAGACATCAAATATCTTCCTACCAAAGAAGGGCACTCTTCGCTTCACCAGTCATACATAACCATAGCGGCATTGCTAGTGTCATTATGCATAACCATATGTCTCCTGATCGAACGGATTAAAAACAAATGCAACAAGTTCGACATATCGCCATCGCCCCCGCAGCCAATGCCACGGATACATATCTCAGAAGTTTGAAGTCAAGTTTTCGCTAACCACTCAACGCGGCGGAGAATGTTAATACATATGTATGTATATATATATTTAAGTTCAAACACGCGCACATATAGTGCAACCTAAACATTAATAATATAATAAATAAAAAATACTGACCTACATATTTACATACGTAAACAAAAATTACACAATAAACCAAAATACGCAATATAAGCACAAATTCAATAATTATTACCAATCATTAATTTACTTCACTTATTGTCAATTATGCACTTTTTCCTTATAGTTATAGCTTAAGATATTATTGCTAGTGTAAGCATTTTTATTGTATAAAAGCCGTAGTAAAATAAAGAACATCATGCAGAAACGGATTCAATTCTTTTGATGCATACAATCTTAAGGTGCTTCTACCTAAGATACTCTTTTTTTATATAACCAATCTTAAGGTGCTTCTACCTAAGATACTACTTTTTATATAATACACTCAAGGCGCTTCTGCCTGAGTAAACATCGTTCGATAAGTGCTCTACCTATCGAAACAATATGCTAAGACTTCCCAAGAAGCGAAAAATTCTGTTCCAAGGGTTCAGAGAGGTCATCACCCAGCATACGTAATGGTTTGGTGGGGAGTATCCCATAAAGGCGTAACTTCCTTGCATTTTTGTGAAAAAGGCGTTAAAATTGGAGCAAAAGTGTATCAAGAAGATGTCCTGGAAGGTGTGGTTTAAAACTTGACCAATACCCTATTTAATGGAGAACAGTGGGTTTTTCAACAAGACTCTGCACCGGCGCATAAAGCTAAATCGACCTAGGAATGGCTACGGCTCAATATTCCAGATTTTATTTCTGCAGAAAGTTGGCCCTCGGGCAGTCCAGATTTAAATCCTCTTGATTACAAATTGTGGTCGGAATTAGAGGGTATAGCATGCAGAGTTCGCCACCTAAATTTGGAAAGTCTGAAGAAAGCACTTATTGCAGCAGCTGCATCCATTCCTGCCGAAACTATACATGCCGCTATAGCTGAATGGCCGGACCGTTTAAGGGCCTGTATTAAAGCAAAAGGCGATCACTTTGCATAATGTCTTATTTTGTCGGACGTATTAAGGTTCACTAAATATAATCGAATTAAAAAACAATATAAAAACTCGTTATTTTTATTTTTACGTTATGTTAAAACTTTAACAGAATTTATGGCAGGACCAAGTACAATTTCATCAATCTGCTTAATCACAAAAAAGATTTCGGAGCTGACGCCGAGTGGCATTTTTTTGCTACAGCGCATGGGAAGGGTGCTTGTGACGGGGTCGGCGGCGTTGTGAAAAGATGTGCATATCGCTCAAGTCTCCAGAATAGCAATGGAACGAAAATCACTGGACCAAAAGCTCTATTTAATTGGGCAAAATCATATTTCAAGTTAATCGATTTTGAATATTGTACTAAGAACGAACATGAAAGTCATGCCGCTAAATTGAAAGAGCGTTATTCAGTTGCGAAAACTTTAAAAAACACCCGTCAATTTCATTGCTTTGTCCCTAGGCATAGAAATGAAATCGAATGTAAAATATTCTCGGCTTACGAAATATCTGTTATTTTAAGCGTGAAGTAGAAAGAGTTATATGTATAAATAATTGTCGTGCTATTATTTATAGTTATCAAAAAAATAACATGTAAGCAATCACCATATTTCAGCTACTGACAAGATAAACGAAATAAGTGGTATAGAAAAATTTTCATAACATGCGAAGTGTAGTATGGGAAGCAGCGAATGCACTCGCACATATAACGTCATTATAAGGAAGCTATTGCTGGGCCCCCTTTTCTTTTTCAGAAATAAAAATATAATTGAATACCACATAACTTAATGTTATTTAATTTTTTTTCGGAGGCGCACAAGTTAGTTATATAATAATTTGTTTATAACAATTAATGTTATTTAACAAAAAAAAATTTATTTGTATATAAAAAAAAATTCAAAATTATAGAGCATTGTTTTATAAATGTCAAAAAAAAATATTAAAATCGGTTCAGTAGTTTCTGAAAAAAGGCTTTATTACACTTTCAATAGTGAAATAAGGCTTTTATAAAAATTTACCCAATTGTGCAATAAAGCCTTATTTTTTTTATTAAACATAAGTGACAACCAACCACCGAAACGATTGGGGTTATCACGAAGATTTGATTTCCGGCTGTGCGTCCGCCCTCGCTCCCATCCGCGTCCGCCGGTTCGTGCGTCCGCGCACATCCGCGCCATCCATCCAACGTCAAGTGTTAATACACGTCCAAAAATCTAGGTAGAGGTATCAATAGACGCGTCTTCACCTCCGTAACAATAATCTGGAGGGGGAAATCCGATATTTTTAGAATTTTGAAAGATATTTGCAGTTAAAGTTCACAACTTTCCTGTCTTTTTCATGTGGTTGTTGTAATCACAAATTACCCTGTGTAGCCCAGGGTTATTTTTTAAAGCGCGGCCGAAGGCCGCCTACTCGGAAAGGTGTTCTGCACATAAAATTCTCGGACGGGGCAGGTTCACAGTACAAGAACAAGTACTTAGTACTGTCATAAGTTCTGTGACAAAGTTTTTAAAGCAGTAGGCTCTGACATTTGAAGTTTTATGCTCCCGTTATTTCACATTTTGGCTTAATGTTTTATGCCAAAATAAATTCAGGTCAGTTTGGTTTGAAATTATATCTAATAAACATGGAGTGGGGTGATAAAGAAAATCGGATCGCGGTGATTGCGTTGCATAAGTGCGGAAATAGCGCCAGTCAGATATTCACGTTGTTAAAAAAACTCGGTATATCTAGAATGTTTATTTATCGTACCATCGATCGCTTCTTAGAAACATCTAAAGTGGAGGACAGGGCTAGGAGTGGACGCCCGCGTGCTGTGAGAACGAGTGGAGCCATAAAAGCTGTCCGCGAGCGAATTCGCCGAAATCCTTTAAGGAAGCAAAAAATAATGGCCAGAGAGCTCGGAATGTCCTGCAGATCCATGTCTCGACTAATTCGTGACGACCTTCATATGAAGGCATTTCGCAGGTGCACTGGTCATCTTTTAACTCCGCGACTAAAAAAGATAAGATTAGAGAGATGCGGGAAGCTTTTGCAGTGGCACGCAAGAAACGGGCATGAAAATATTCTTTTTACGGATGAAAAAATTTTTACTGTGGAAGAAGTTTTTAATAAACAAAATGATAAAATATATGCTAAGACTTCCCAAGAAGCGAAAAATTCTGTTCCAAGGGTTCAGAGAGGTCATCACCCAGCATACGTAATGGTTTGGTGGGGAGTATCCCATAAAGGCGTAACTTCCTTGCATTTTTGTGAAAAAGGCGTTAAAACTGGAGCAAAAGTGTATCAAGAATATGTCCTGGAAGGTGTGGTTTAAAACTTGACCAATACCCTATTTAATGGAGAACAGTGGGTTTTTCAACAAGACTCTGCACCGGCGCATAAAGCTAAATCGACCCAGGAATGGCTACGGCTCAATATTCCAGATTTTATTTCTGCAGAAAGTTGGCCCTCGGGCAGTCCAGATTTAAATCCTCTTGATTACAAATTGTGGTCGGAATTAGAGGGTATAGCATGCAGAGTTCGCCACCTAAATTTGGAAAGTCTGAAGAAAGCACTTATTGCAGCAGCTGCATCCATTCCTGCCGAAACTATACATGCCGCTATAGCTGAATGGCCGGACCGTTTAAGGGCCTGTATTAAAGCAAAAGGCGATCACTTTGCATAATGTCTTATTTTGTCGGACGTATTAAGGTTCACTAAATATAATCGAATTAAAAAACAATATAAAAACTCGTTATTTTTATTTTTACGTTATGTTAAAACTTTAACAGAATTTATGGCAGGACCAAGTACAATTTCATCAATCTGCTTAATCACAAAAAAGATTTCGGAGCTGACGCCGAGTGGCATTTTTTTGCTACAGCGCATGGGAAGGGTGCTTGTGACGGGGTCGGCGGCGTTGTGAAAAGATGTGCATTAGGCTGGAGCGTGAACATATGGAAAAAAATTAGTTCCACCTTTCAGACTTCTAATAGGGGGGGGATAGGTGCCTTATAATAACAAAAAAATACCCTCTTTTTTTATTGAAATCGGTCAATGTCTTCTGCCTCCGCAGTGCCTTCAAAATTTATAAGAACGCTAAAATGTATATGGTGAAATATTCATATAATATATAACACTACTCGACAACAAAAATCTCTCCAAGAATGAAAGTACAATTTCCTGATTCCGAATATCACATCCATTTTTCTGTGGCTGATGTAGTTTCCGAGATATCCGCGAAAGTATGAAAATTCCCAATGTTTTTCATATAGGTACGTGAAAAGTTTGTATTTTTCATTTTTTCGATTTAAGCTCTTGAATTGTACATTATACTAATTCCGATAAACATTTTTTGCCTTTAACTCTATAAGTATCTTTAGTAGTTTGGCGACTATGCCAAAAAACGTTAAAAAACTTTGAAAAAATAAGGATTTTTTTCAAATTTCAGATTTAGTCACTTTAAAATCAGAAAAAGTCTATGGTCGAAAAAAAGTTAGCCCTTCTATGTTGTAGTAAATTTAATCGGTGAAAATACGAAAGTTCCCAATTTTGCAACACACTACTTCATATAGGTACGTAAAAAATTTGCATTTTTCATTTTTTCGATTCAAACTGTTGCATTATACATTATACTAATTCCTATAAATATTTTTTGCCTTTATATCTTTAAGTATCTTCAGTAGTTTGGCCACTATGCCAAAAAACGTTCAAAAAACTTTGAAAAAATAACGATTTTTTTTTTTAAATTTCAGATTTAACCACTTTAAAATCAGAAAAAGTCTATGGACGAAAAAAAGTTAGCCCTTCTTTGTTGTAGTAAATTCAATTAAGAAAATTTTAAGCGTACTAGTACAATGTTATGATGTGCCCTTGACTTTATAAGCCCTACTATATTGAAAGTCCTCAATCAAAAATTTTCTGAAATTTCCATACCCTGAAATTTCAAAATATCTCGAAAACTCTTCTACTTTTAAAACAAATGATTGCATTTTCGGAATCAGCAGGAAATTCTACATGGAAATTATGTATCAAGTGTCTAGGATATGGAAATTTCGGAAAATTTCTTGGGTAAAAACAGAAAATTTTTGATTGAAGACTTTCAGTATAGCAGGACTTATAAAGTCAAGGGCACATCATAACATTGTACTAGTACGCTTAAAATTTTCTTAATTGAATTTACTACAACAAAGAAGGGCTAACTTTTTTTCGTCCATAGACTTTTTCTGATTTTAAAGTGGTTAAATCTGAAATTTAAAAAAAAAAATCGTTATTTTTTCAAAGTTTTTTGAACGTTTTTTGGCATAGTGGCCAAACTACTGAAGATACTTAAAGATATAAAGGCAAAAAATATTTATAGGAATTAGTATAATGTATAATGCAACAGTTTGAATCGAAAAAATGAAAAATGCAAATTTTTTACGTACCTATATGAAGTAGTGTGTTGCAAAATTGGGAACTTTCGTATTTTCACCGATGCGGAGGCAGTTACTCTAATCCGAATTGGACAAAATTTTGACAGACGTAATTTAAGCCCACAAGGCACCAGAATTTCGCTATTAGAATGCAGCCTGATGAAAAAACAGTTTTCACTCCACCCTAATGTGCATATCGCTCAAGTCTCCAGAATAGCAATGGAACGAAAATCACTGGACCAAAAGCTCTTTTTAATTGGGCAAAATCATATTTCAAGTTAATCGATTTTGAATATTGTACTAAGAACGAACATGAAAGTCATGCCGCTAAATTGAAAGAGCGTTATTCAGTTGCGAAAACTTTAAAAAACACCCGTCAATTTCATTGCTTTGTCCCTAGGCATAGAAATGAAATCGAATGTAAAATATTCTCGGCTTACGAAATATCTGTTATTTTAAGCGTGAAGTAGAAAGAGTTATATGTATAATTGTCGTGCTATTATTTATAGTCATCAAAAAAATAACATGTAAGCAATCACCATATTTCAGCTACTGACAAGATAAACGTAATAAGTGGTATAGAAAAATTTTCATAACATGCGAAGTGTAGTATGGGAAGCAGCGAATGCACTCGCACATATAACGTCATTATAAGGAAGCTATTGCTGGGCCCCATTTCTTTTTCAGAAATAAAAATATAATTGAATACCACATAACTTAATGTTATTTAATTTTTTTTCGGAGGCGCACAAGTTAGTTATATAATAATTTGTTTATAACAATTAATGTTATTTAACAAAAAAAAATTTATTTGTATATAAAAAAAAATTCAAAATTAAAGAGCATTGTTTTATAAATGTCAAAAAAAAAGTTATTAAAATCGGTTCAGTAGTTTCTGAAAAAAGGCTTTATTACACTTTCAATAGTGTAATAAGGCCTTTATAAAAATTTACCCAATTGTGCAATAAAGCCTTATTTTTTTTTATTAAACATAAGTGACAACCAACTACCGATACGATTGGGGTTATCACGAAGATTTGATTTCCGGCTGTGCGTCCGCCCTCGCTCCCATCCGCGTCCGCCGGTTCGTGCGTCCGCGCACATCCGCGCCATCCATCCAACGTCAAGTGTTAATACACGTCCAAAAATCTAGGTAGAGGTATCAATAGACGCGTCTTCACCTCCGTAACAATAGGGGGGAAATCCGATTTTTTTAGGATTTTGAAAGATATTTGCAGTTAAAGTTCACAATTTTTCTGTCTTTTTCATGTGGTTGTTGTAATCACAAACTACCCTGTGAGAAAATAGTGGGAAACGTGGCACGCGGAAGGACATCACCGTGGCGGTAGCCACGGCTATGGCACACACCCGGAGTTGGAATGGCGTAGCCCAGGGTTATTTTTTAAAGCGCGGCCGAAGGCCGCCTACGCGGAAAGGTGTTCTGCACATAAAATTCTCGGACGGGGCAGGTTCACAGTACAAGAACAAGTACAATTTCATCAATCTGCTTAATCACAAAAAAGATTTCGGAGTTGACGCCGAGTGGCATTTTTTTGCTACAGCGCATGGGAAGGGTGCTTGTGACGGGGTCGGCGGCGTTGTGAAAAGATGTGCATATCGCTCAAGTCTCCAGAATAGCAATGGAACGAAAATCACTGGACCAAAAGCTCTATTTAATTGGGCAAAATCATATTTCAAGTTAATCGATTTTGAATATTGTACTAAGAACGAACATGAAAGTCATGCCGCTAAATTGAAAGAGCGTTATTCAGTTGCGAAAACTTAAAAAAACACCCGTCAATTTCATTGCTTTGTCCCTAGGCATAGAAATGAAATCGAATGTAAAATATTCTCGGCTTACGAAATATCTGTTATTTTAAGCGTGAAGTAGAAAGAGTTATATGTATAACTGTCGTGCTATTATTTATAGTCATCAAAAAAATAACATGTAAGCAATCACCATATTTCAGCTACTGACAAGATAAACGAAATAAGTGGTATAGAAAAATTTTCATAACATGCGAAGTGTAGTATGGGAAGCAGCGAATGCACTCGCACATATAACGTCATTATAAGGAAGCTATTGCTGGGCCCCCTTTTCTTTTTCAGAAATAAAAATATAATTGAATACCACATAACTTAATGTTATTTAATTTTTTTTCGGAGGCGCACAAGTTAGTTATATACATAATAATTTGTTTATAACAATTAATGTTATTTAACAAAAAAAAATTTATTTGTATATAAAAACAAAAGAAAAATTGTTGACCGATTTAATGCGACAAAATTCAATTGGTTATAAATATTTAACGGTAACAAATTTCGAGAAAAAAAAATAACAGGATTTCCTATCCTTTTATAAGGCTTTAATGTGAAAATTTTTTTTTTTTGGTTATTCGAACACTTGGTAAATGCGATGCTCACTTGAGATGGCCTCACCCATATATTACTTTCACTTTTCGATAATTACTTAACTTCCTAAAGTCGCTTATTTTGTATTAATAATTGGATAATAACTTTCCATTTGAATTAAATTAAACATAATTTAGTAAACATCTTCTTTGATGTGAGTAAGTTTGTTACTGATTGTAGCAATTATTCGGTTTTGCAAAATAACCGGGCAACACAAGTAAAAATTGTTACTTGTCCGTAGCTAAAATGAGCTAATTGCACTTCATCTTGTTAACTAAGTCTATAGTTTTCTGCCAACTTGATAAAATAGCTTTGAGTATGAAGATATCTTTTTAAAATATACACAGAGATATTAAAAAAAAAAAGTTCCCATTGTTAATATCTTTACATTTCTCGATACCAGCACTTTTTATAAATGTTTTTAATTAAATAGAAAGACGACACAAAACTTGCTTATGCTGCCCAATACCGACAGAAAAAACTAAAGATACACCTGTTTTTTTTTTTTTTTTAAATGTACAGTATCTTTTGCGTCCGTATGCTTTGAAATAATCACATATTTTAATTTTGAATTATACTTCAACTACTAAATTTTAGAAGTAATTTTTTTATCAGTATGAATGATCACGCGACATAGCAAACATGTGTATGAAGTTCACTCCAACTTTTGTTCAAATTAAGCTATTATAGGAAGTTTTTTGAAGACGAGGCTAAACTGTTTTTTTTTTTTAAATAACCAAGAGTAGTTGGAAACTCGCTCATATCTTGGTATATGGTTAACCAATTGCAATATTTTATAAATAAATAGCTGTCGATAGGAATCGAACTAGCTTTCCTAAATACAACTTCGTTTTCCTGCTCTTGGTTGATAATTTTCAGGAAAGGCCCATATACGACTGTCATTTATCTCTAACCCAGCAAATATTTAGGTTAGATGACGATTAGAAAACGACTCGAATTCTAATGTTATTCTCTGAGGTAGAAGGTTAGAGAACGATTTGAGAAATTGTCGCAATTATAGCGTTCTCCACAAAAAGGGGATTTGGTTCTCGAGAAAAAGGTCAGTTTTCGAATCGAACTCTAAGGTGAAATTCTAATTGGTTTCTAATGAGAAATTTCTAACTGAAATGAAATGATATCCAGTTATTCTTGTTCAATTCTATTTCGTTACATTTATTGTTTTAAATATGTTTGACATGTTTTAAGCTTAAATATCTAATGTAAAAAAATTCAAAGTTTATAAATAAAAATAATCTATAACTGTGACAGTAAACGCATCTTCGCTATTCCAGTGTTTCTCTAATCGGCTTCTAGTCTAGTTCTCTAACCTGATTTTCGATTAGAGATACATTAGAGAACTACATACATTAGATATCTAATGTAAAACTAAAATATTTCTCTATCGTTCGAGACTGTGTTTGCTGGAAAAAATAGCAATTTTGGAAAAAAGAAACTGAAACCTGTAACTAAATTAGATAATCTATACATATACAGTGTATCCTTAAAGTGAGTATGCAGCCCTTTTTCGCAGCTCACCAATTTCAGTATAATAAGGTGTTAGTCTTAAGTCCGATTTTTAGGAATTTTTTTTCCTCGAGACTTTAGGATTTTCCTCCATATACATTTATGAACGTCATTTTTTTTATATGGAAAAAGACAATGAAGCTCTTCAGAAAAAATCAGGGGAAGTTCTCACGGACTTAAGACTTACACCTTATTATGCTGAAATTGGTTGGCCTACAAATCTGAATACTCAAAGACAATTTTAAAAATTCTGAGAAAAAAGTTTAAAATTTCCATGAAAACTCGTCGAATTTTTGCAAATTTTTCACATATTTTTGAATTATATTTTAAAGTTTATGTGTTAGATTATGAAAAATTGTCTTAACTAAAAAAGATTAGTTAAAATAAATTTGTATGAGCCAAAAATGGTGAGAGCTGCGAAAAAAGGCGTACATAAAATTCAAATTATGTAGTATGTAGAGGTAAACTTGGCTCCTAAACGCAAAAACCCATCGTTATCAAATTTGAAACACGCACGGATCGTGGCACCTCCCATACAAATGGAATTTTATATAGTCCGTATCTCTGGAAGTATTTAGGTTAGACCACTGAAATTTGGTCAAGGGTTATATGAGATTAATCCCTACCGTCTCCAAAAAAAAACTGGGCACAACGAAAAAGGCGCGTAGCAACTACCATTTGAATGGAATATTTCATGGTACATATATGTATCTCTAAGTATTTAGGTTAGACCCCTGAAATTTTATTAGGGGTTATATGAGAGTAATCCCTAAAACCTGCATAAAAATGTGGGGATAACGAAAAAGGGGCATGGCACATCCGATGCGAATAGAATTCTTCATAGTCTATATCTCTAAAAGTATTTAGGCTAGACCACTGAAATTCAGTTAGGTGTTATATGAGATGAACACCGAAAAAGTGAGCGTGGCACCTCCCATAGAAATGAACCAAAAATTGGTTAGGTTATATATTAGATTAATCGCTAACACCTGCATCAAATGGTAGATAACGAAAAGGAGGCGCGGCACCTCCCATCGGGAATTTTTCATAGTCGATATCTCTGGAAGTATTTAGACAGACCACTGAAATTCGGTAAGGGGTTATATAACAAAATGAAATTTGTTTTATTTAGATTGCACATTTTTTTTGTAGAAATATGGGGCATTAATGACATTGCCCCGTCTACATTATACAACTGTAATAAAACTACATGCTTCCTTAAGGACCGAGTCCTCAAATATGTGCCATCATATAGAGTTTTAAAGAAAAGTGTATGTGAAATCCCGGAATAGGTATAATATGAACTATCGTTGCGTGCTTAGGGTCCATAATCATATTTTGATTTCTAGCCTATGAAAAGTACAGGGTTTAGACAATAATAAAAAGGCTGCTTGAATATTCCGAGCTGCATGTCGTATTGCGGTGTTGCCTCTGAGTCCTTATTAGATTCGGTGAACCTTTTTGCAGATTTTTTCAAATCGAATTTTGTGACTAATGATTCAGCAAGTAATTTATGTGCATCCGTCGCGCAACCGGTGGATTTTGGCTCTATCTCAGTTTCGGAAGCTGATGTAATTAATGGCATTACTGCCCTACAAACATCTCTAAAATGCGATATTGATGGATTGTCGTCATTTATGCTGAAAAAATGCAGTACGTCGTTTTGCGTTCCTCTAAACTACATTTTTTAATTTTTCGTTATCAAGAGGTGAGTTTATTGATCGTTGGAAAATAGCCTCGATCTCTCCAATCTTTAAATCAGGCAATAAAAATGATGTTACTAATTATAGGCCAATTTCAAAACTTTCTACCTGCTCTAAGCTTTTTGAGAAAGTGGTTAAAGAGAAATTGTTGTTTGCAATAAAGGGATCCATAGATGAATGCCAACATGGTTTTCTCAGCTGACGATCTACGGTAACGAATCTTGCCTCTTTTTCGCAATTTTGCATCTCCTCATTTAAGACTGGTCATCAAGTAGACGTCATCTATATTGACTTCGGAAATGCTTTTGATACTGTCACTCACAGTATATTAGCGTGCAAGCTTGAAAAAATGGGTTTCCACTCAAATTTTTTATGCTGGATTAGATTTTATCTCTCCAAAAGAGTATCGTTTTTGAATCGAGATTAAGAATGTAAAATCATATAAGTTTAAAGCCGCATCCGGAGTGCCTTAGATAAGCATTCTTGGACCAATTTTTTTTCTTATTTTTATAAATGACATGGGATCCTGTTTTACGAATTCACATTGCCTACGGTATGCAGATGATCTAAAAGTTTTCAGAACTATCGCGAGCATGTCAGATGCATCTCTTCTACAAGATGATCTTAATAAATTAACTCGTTGGACCCTTCTTAACAACTTACTCTTGAATATCAAAAAATGTTTTCACATGAAAAACCTCAACACGCATAGGTCTACCTATACACTTTTTAATGACATTCTATCTACTGTTACTGAATTTGTTGATCTTGGTGTGATGTTTGACTCCGGCTTTACTTTTGTGAACCACATTAAGGTAAATGTCCATAATTTCGTGGTACTAAGGAATTTTCTGACTTTCTACCTCTCTTGAGTAAAAACGGATGAAGGAAAACTAAAAAAGTAAATTTTTCCCATTGAGTTGATCTATTAAGATAGCTTTCCACTTAATTTCAAATAAAACTAACAAAAGTTTTTTTTTATATAAATAAAGATGTGTGAGTACCTCAAATGTCCCTAATTTCGTGGCAAAAATTTTCTGATGTACCTAACTTCGTGGTAAAGTGTCCCTAACTTCGTGGTATTTGGTTAAACACTAATTTTGTGTGTTATTTTCAACGCAAATTCCTAAAGATACACAAGTTTATTTATAAAAATTTATGTTCAAAAATTTTAAATTTTAAATAATGTTTTTATTGTTATTGTATTTATGAAAAGAAAGCGTTTTAAGACCAAGTAAGTAAGTAAAAAATTACTTGTGAGCAGACCTGTTAAATTTGATTAGTACTTAGTAATCAATTGATTAGACGGATTTTTTAATTGTTAATGATTATTTCAATTGGTTTTCGAGAAAAGGCAATTAGTAATTGATTATGAGTGAAAAAAAAACCAATAAAAATTAATTTAACTGATGTAATTTGTTACTTTTCTCAAAATTACTTTTATTTATTATTACTAAAAATGTTTTTTTTTTTAATTTTCGTGTTTTTTGGTCTTTTAAGTTTGACAACAAAAATAAACAATAAAAAAAAATTAATGCAATTGATGTAACTTTTTTTTTTTTATAATTTCATAATATTTTTTTTGTATTATTAATTTTTAAATTTTTTTTAATTTAATTTGGTTTTTTTATTCTTTTTTTTTATTTTTGATTTCTTGTTAACAATGTACATATGTAAATGCGCAGTATACCACGAAATTAGGGGCATGCGATAAAATTGATGTACGTAATTTCGTGGTATCGCTTTAAGCGGTAATATGAGTTTTATATTTAAATTTTTTTGTTTATTATCGCTATTCATTCATAACAAAAGCAAAAAAGTATAAATCTTGACATATTTTTTTAAATTAAATGAAAAATTATTGAATAAACAAAAGTTCTATAATGCCGTTATTTCGTTAAAATGTTGTGCTTCGCAGAGCTTTTCGATTAAAATATTGACGAATGGGTTAATAAAAGTGTACCACGAAATTACGTCAAAATCTTCCTCAGGGGTTTCTTTAATAATTAAAATACTTAAAATAATAGGGTATCTTATGAAATGTGAAAGAAAATAAGGAAAACATAAAGTATTATATTCCCATAATTTCGTGGGTACCACGAAATTAGGTACATCACAAAAAACATGTGTCCCTAATTTCGTGGTATTTAAATATTAAATAAAATGTAAATGAAAAGTTATTGAAATAAGTTTTGCAGTAATAAAAACGTTTAAGAAATGTTAAATAAAACCAAAAAAATTATCTTAAAAAAAAAAATTTAAAGATACAATTTTTACAGGCTTAACAAAATCGACTGGTCTCCTTAACAGTTTCCTTAAGAGGCCTCCCTACAAAAGGCTCATTTTCTGAGCTTCCAACTTTATAATGCTTGTTATTTAACAGGTTTAATTTTAAAAAATTTGTAAAATATCCATTATTACACCCGAAAAGTTAATCTTTATTATGAAATTTTCAGTTTTAAAAAAAACTCCCCAAATTCCTTGTTTGAAAGAAAAAATCGAAATACCACGAAATAACGTACTACCACGAAATTATGGACATTTACCTTAGCTTCATTTTACCCAAGGCATATTCCAATTTGGCTTTTTTGCGGCGATATGCCAGGGACTTTAAAGATCCATACACAAGGAAAGTTTTATATAATTGTTTAGTTCGTTCCAAGCTGGAATATGCTTCCAAAATTTGGAATCCGATTTATTCCGTTCATTTTCAGAGAATTGAAAGGGTACAGAAAAGTTTCATTCGATTTGCCCTTCAACCGCTTCGTTTTACTGATCCATTACCATCTTATGGTGCCCGGTGTGCTCTCATAATCATGAAGGCGCTTGTGTCTAGACGTTCTATTCAAACTCTGATGTGGTTTGGTTAACTGTCCGGAACTTTTGGCACGCATAAGCTTTAATGTACCGTAACTACAGATCTCTTCGTATGCAATATCCGTTTCACATCAAAATAATCAGGGCTAATTACCATAATTATGGTTTAGGCAGGGGGGTAGCGAAATAACAGCATTTGGTCGGGGAAACCCCGTGTCATTCCGGTACGTAGAACCGGCTGTCGTGGGAATGACCTGTCTTAAACGTTGGACCTGAGTGGCCGTCAATCGTCGGTTGAATTCAGAGGCGCCACATCAAAACCCAGAATAATTAAACAAGGGGTGCTACAGGGTGGTGTCTTATCCCCGTTTCTGTTTAACTATTATGTATCGAAACTTCCCCCCCACCAGAGGGTGTCTCGATCGTCTCTTACGCCGACGATTGTACGATTCTGGCAACAGGCCCCTCCGTTGAAGAACTCTCGCATAAATTCATACCTCCCAGCCGGGTCCGAATTCTTAGCCGGGAGAAACCTGGCATTGTCACCGAATAAATCCTCGGCCACCCTATTCACGACGTGGACAACGCAAGTGAACATGGAATTAGACGTCTACGTTGATAGTGTCAAGCTACCAACTGTCTCACACCCCAAAATCTTAGGGGTGACGTTTGATAACATGTTCAAATACGGCGCTCATGTAACCGAAATTGCCAATAAAGTCCAAAGCCGTAACAAAATTCTCAAGTCGCTAGCTGGCAGCACTTGGGGTAAAGACAAAGAAACGTTACTAGCTACATATAAGGCAATTGGTCAGCCGGTGCTGAGCTACGCGACGCCAATATGGTCGCCGGGGCTTGCTGACACCCACAGGACGAGGCCCTTAGAGCTGCCACTGGATGTCTTCTTATGTCTCCTGAGCATCATCTCCACAACGAAGCGAAAATGCTCGGCGTTAAAGAGCATAGTGAGATGTTGACCAGGTAATTTCTGTTCATCTGCTGCAAACCACAGCATCCGAACAGACGCCTGGTCAACGAAAATCCGCGCCCCAGGTGAATAAGAAGCCATCTACGCAAACATTTCGATGAGATCCGGCACCTGATTTCCACACCGTTTGATCCTAAGGTGCACCGGCAGGCCCTCACCCTCATCCACACCGATTCGGTATACTCCTATGTCAGCTCTCTTCCAGAGAACGTCGTCCTTCAGGCAACCACTCCACCCGTTGCCGAAGAGGAGCGCGAACTGCCTAGGGAGATAAGGGTGAGGCATTCCCACGACAGCCGGCTCGACGTACCGGAATGACTCGGGGTTTCCCCGACCAAAGGCTGTTATTTCGCTACTCCCCTGCCTAAACCGTCCGTTTCAAAGTCGTGGACTGGTCTGGTCTGGTAATGCAATTCCTTCAACTTCAAGAATGCGCCGTAGTGCGCGACCCAACCTATTACCACCTAGGCATACGCACCAGTCCCTGACCCCCAGTATCAACTCTGCTCCCCCTTCGCATTTCGGTAGTATCCTGCAATTTAATTGCAACGACCAAGCCGGTAAAATTGGTGAAGTAATAAACTTAATGAGGCGATATAACATCAAAATCGCGGCGATTCAGGAGACAAAGCTCGGTCATAAACATATACAGGAACAAATGCAGAATAGCTCTAACTCCCAAATTTAAAAAAAAAATGGTGAGGATGGATAGATATCATTGAGGTGAGTATAAATATATAAATTTTTTTTGGTGCAAACAACAACAACAAAAGGTATAGAAGGTCAAAGTTCATATAAAGCACTTCTTAAAATCAAAATTTCTCAAAAACTAACGAACCGATTTCAAAAAAATTTATGTTGTTTGATAGGTATATAAATTACCTTTAATTTAATATACATATGCTTTATATGATCATTAGGTAATACTTTCCATCCAACGTCAAGTGTTAATACGGTGACAGGTAATAGTGTCACTGGTGATAGTGTCAATTGACACTATTTCCAGGGTAACTTGGAAATAGTGTCAATTGACACTATTGCGCTTTTGGAAATGGAAATAGTGTCAATTGACACTATTGCTATTTTAGGCAGCGGTTGTCTGCGCAGCGCAATGTTGTAAGAGATGGATTTTTATTATGTGATTATTTACAAAATTATGGTTTCTCCTTATACGAAATGTGCACTATTAGTGATTGGGGTCTACCACATTATCCCCAAAATCAAAATCCCCGAAAAAAAAATCCCCAAACACAAAATCGCCAGATTAGTAATCCCCAAAATCAGAATCCTCAAAGTAAAACCTAACGAACTAACGCTTAATTTTTCGAAATGAAAGAATGCCTAAAAAAGAACATCTAACAAGAAAGTGAAAGAACGTCTAACTTTAAAAATGAAGGAAAGCCTCATATTAAAAATGAAAGAAAGTCTTAATTGTTAGGGTTTCTTTCCAATATTTGGGACTTATTTCACAATTAAACTATAACTTCCGATCCATGTTTTTATGTGCAGAACACCTTTTCGCATTGGCGGACTTCGGCCGCGCTTCAAAAAATAACCCTGGGCTACGCCATTCCAACTCCGGGTGGTTGCCCTGAACGGTGGCAACATGGAATGGCGTAGCCCAGGGTTATTTATAATAAGCGCGGCCGCAGGCCGCCTACGCAGAATCATGTACCACGCAGACGCAGGACTTGGAATAATGTAGCCCAGGGTTGTTTTTTAAATTAAATTTAAAATTTTGCACATACGCGGTTTTGCCTCCACAACAGTGGTACCTCAAATGAAAGGTAGCATAATTACCTATCCAATACATAATTTGAATTTATTTCCCACATAAAATGGGGATTTCGTGTTGGGGATTCTGATTTTAGGGATTTTTCCTTTGCGGATTTTTATTTTGGGGATAATGTGGTAGACCCGTTTTTAGTACTTTTGACACTATTTCCATTTCAGTTTGGAAATAGTGTCAATGACTTATTTTCCATTTTCTTGTTGACACTAATTCCATTTCGAAAGCGCAATAGTGTCAATTGACACTATTTCCGTTGTAAATTATTACTTAAGTATTACCAGTGACACTATTACCTGTCCACATTATCCCCAACATCAAAATCCCTAAAGGAAAAATCCCTAAATTCAGAATCCCCAACACGAAGTCCCCATTTTATGTGTGAAATAAATTCAAATTATGTATTGGATAGCTAATTATTCTACCTTTCATTTGAGGCACCACTGTTGTCGATGCAAAACCGCTTATGTGCAAAATTTTAAATTTAATTTAAAAAACAACCCTGGGCTACATTATTCCAAGTCCTTCTGCGTAGTACACCATTCTGCGTAGGCGGCAACATGCCACCGTTCCCACTCTATGGGAACCACCCGGAGTTGGAATGGCGTAGCCCAGGGTTATTTTTTGAAGCGCGGCCGAAGGCCGCCAATGCGAAAAGGTGTTCTGCACATAAAAAACATGGATCGGAAGTTATAGTTTAATTGTGAAATAAGTCCCAAATATTGGAAAGAAACCCTAACAATTAAGACTTTCTTTCATTTTTAATATTAGGCTTTCCTTCATTTTTAAAGTTAGACGTTCTTTTACTTTCTTGTTAGGCGTTCTTTTTTAGGCATTCTTTCATTGTGAAAAATTAGGCGTTAGTTCGTTAGGCCTTTATTCGCTGAGCCGAGTTTTACTTTGAGGATTCTGATTTTGGGGATTACTTATCTGGCGATTTTGTGTTTGGGGATTTTTTTTTCGGGGATTTTGATTTTGGGGATAATGTGGTAGACCCCATTCACTTATAGTGCACATTTCGTAAAAGGAGAAACCAAAATTTTGTAAATAATCATATAATAAAAATCCATCCAATCTTACAACACTACGCTGTGCAGACTACCGCTGCCTAAAATAGCAATAGTGTCAATTGACACTATTGCGCTTTTGGAAATGGAAATAGTGTCACCATAAACGGTGACAGGTAATAGTGTCACTGGTAATAGTGTCAATTGACACTATTTCCGTTGTAAATTGGAAATAGTGTCAATTGACACTATTGCGCTTTCGAAATGGAATTAGTGTCAACAAGAAAATGGAAAATAAGTCATTGACAATATTTCCAAACTGAACGGTGGAATGTTGCATGTTGCCACCGTTCGGCGCAACCACCCGGAGTTGGAATGGCGTAGCCCAGGGTTATTTTTTGAAGAGCGGCCGAAGGCCGCCAATGCGAAAAGGTGTTCTGCACATAAAAAACATGGATCGGAAGTTATAGTTTAATTGTGAAATAAGTCCCAAATAATTGGACTCGTATCATTTTCTTCTAAGAATTTTAATTCGGGTTGTTAGGCCTTCTTTCATTGGGCGTTATTTCATAATGAAAGAAACCCTAACAATTAAGACTTTCTTTCATTTTTAAAATTAGGCTTTCCTTCATTTTTAAAGTTAGACGTTCTTTCACTTTCTTGTTTCTGAGCCGAGTTTTACTTTGAGGATTCTGATTTTGGGGATTACTTATTTGGCGATTTTGTGTTTGGGGATATTTTTGCGGGGATTTTGTGGCACTCCCGCTAAAAACATAGCCATTCATTGAAATTTGTGCCGATTTACTTTGTAGGTCCGTTGCAATAACCGTTGGTCAATGCTGTCGCAAAAACTAAGTAAACAAAATTGTTTTACTATAGAAAATCACTAATAATGCACATTTCGTAAAAGGAGAAACCATAATTTTGTAAATCATCATATAATAAAAATCCATCTCTTACAACACTGCGCTACGCAGACAACCGCTGCCTAAAATAGCAATAGTGTCAATTGACACTATTTCCATTTCCAAAAGCGCAATAGTGTCACTGGTAATAGTGAAAGGGTGTTCTGCACATAAAAAACATGGATCGGAAGTTATAGTTTAATTGTGAAATAAGTCCCAAATAATTGGACTTGTATCATTTTCTTCTAAGAATTTTAATTCGGGTTGTTAGGCCTTCTTTCATTGGGCGTTATTTCATAATGAAAGAAACCCTAACAATTAAGACTTTCTTTCATTTTTAAAATTAGGCTTTCCTTCATTTTTAAAGTTAGACGTTCTTTCACTTTCTTGTTTCTGAGCCGAGTTTTACTTTGAGGATTCTGATTTTGGGGATTACTTATTTGGCGATTTTGTGTTTGCGGATATTTTTTCGGGGATTTTGTGGCACTCCCGCTAAAAACATAGCCATTCATTGAAATTTGTGCCGATTTACTTTGTAGGTCCGTTGCAATAACCGTTGTAACTAAGTAAACAAAATTGTTTTACTATAGAAAATCACTAATAATGCACATTTCGTAAAAGGATAAACCATAATTTTGTAAATCATCATATAATAAAAATCCATCTCTTACAACACTGCGCTGCGCAGACAACCGCTGCCTAAAATAGCAATTGACACTATTGCGCTTTCGAAATGGAATTAGTGTCAACAAGAAAATGGAAAATAAATCATTGACACTATTTCCAAACTGAAATGGAAATAGTGTCAAAAGTGCTAAAAACGGGTCTACCACATTATCCCCAAAATCAAAATCCGCAAAGGAAAAATCCCTAAAATCAGAATCCCCAACACGAAATCCCCATTTTATGTGTGAAATAAATTCAAATTATGTATTGGGTAGGTAATTATGCTACCTTTCATTTGAGGTACCACTGTTGTGGGGCAAAACCGCGTATGTGCAAAATTTTAAATTTAATTTAAAAACAACCCTAGGCTACATTATTCCAAGTCCTGCATCTGCGTAGTACACCATTCTGCAACATGCCACCGTTCCCACTCTATGGGCGGGATCCATGGTATTTTTGTGCAGAACACCTTTCTGAATTGGCTATAAAGATAACATAAAGGGAATAAAAATATAGTGTACATGCATATACATATGGGAGTTTCCATTGTAACGGGCGCGACACTTTTGTGCATAGTTCTTTAATTTTGAAGAAAACTATTAAAGTAATCATTGAAATAATATACGCTTAAAATGCTGTTAGAAGTAAGGAATTAACTCATATGAACTACATTTTAGAAATAAATCAGTACCAACCACAAAATGCCAAAGAAGAGCGTAACGGGCGCGACGTTATAAAATTTATAAATTGCGTGTAATCCACTTTCACACGAAGCAGTGTACAATTTTTGTATTAAACTGACTAAAAATGCCTTGGCATATTTAAATTTAGAATGTTTCCTATTATTTCCGCATTCAAAGAAAAAACACTTCTTAATCTATTTAGATATATTAACATTTTAAAGTGTAACGTGCGCGACACCTCGTTGTAACGGGTGCGACATGTCTATTTTTTTTTACACATTTCAACTATTTATTATATTATTTCATTACGATAGTTCAATTTCAAGCCAAAACAGGAAAATAAACACGTTAAAAGTAAGTACATGGGTATGTTAAACGATCTTTCCTGACGCCAGCTTTAAGGTTTGGTTAAAGTAGCCAAATATAAATCATAATTCTAATTCAATATTTATGCTGATAGCATTATGCATGATAAAATAATTAATTCTATTGTTTAGAAAAAAAAATTATAAAAAATTAATAATTAAAAAACAATTTCTATAAAATTATTTTCTTAGGCAAAATTTCTTAAGCGTAGATTTTGCTGCAGATTCTTCATCCTTAATGACGAAGTGCTTCTCTTGCAAATTTGTTATAGGGGCAATGTGGGCCCATATCTGATCTAAAAAGACTTTCTCAGCCGCGATGTCTTCCATCGAATGGTATAGAATTTTTATACCGTTGAAGTTTTCTCTTGATGAAACTTAAAACACTCTATGACGCATACGCATATATTTTGTGGAGTTTCTCTTATTGGAAGAACAAAACTTGGTCGCAAGGCAAAAATAAAAAAAAGTTATTAAAAATGTAACGGGCGCGACATGTACTAAAAAATTAATACAGAGAAAACGGGTTAAAAAATTTGTTTGATATTTTTGCAATATAATCCTTAGCAGTTACCTGTTACGTATGCAAAGATTTATTCATGTAAAGTTACTAATCCTTTTACCACAAAACTAAATCCTTTTTTTTGTAACGGGCGCGACACCAATTTTGCTTAAATTTAAATAATTACTGTGATTTATACTTAGTTCGCAGAATCTTGAAAGTCAAGCCCAAGTGAAGAAAAAATATGTGAAATTTCACGCAGCTCAAATAAATATCCGTCAAAAATCGAAAACTTTGAAAAAAATACTATGCAACTATGATCCCGATTGTAAAGTTTTTTAATATCATAGTGTTGTGAACTTTGCCAGGCGTTCACACCTCTATCACGATATCAAATTATAAACAAATGGTATATAACAATAGAGTAGACATGCGTGAACACAAATATCAGCCTTCGGACTGGAAGCAATGCAATTTATATCTAGGCTCAATGGGGTCTGATTTCGTGGAAACTCCCATATGTAAATAGCTAATAACATAAGATGAAAATTGTAAATAAAAAATCGCGCGATATAATAATCATTAGTTTCAGGTGATAATAAAAATTAAAAAAATACCATGGATCCCGCCCATAGAGTGGGAACGGTGGCATGTTGCCACCGTTCAGGGCAACCACCCGGAGTTGGAATGGCGTAGCCCAGGGTTATTTTTTGAAGCGCGGCCGAAGGCCGCCAATGCGAAAGGGTGTTCTGCACATAAAAACATGGATGGGAAGTTATATGTAGTTTAATTGTGAAATAAGTCCCAAATATTGGAAAGAAACCCTAACAATTAAGACTTTCTTTCATTTTTAATATTAGGCTTTCCTTCATTTTTAAAGTTAGACGTTCTTTTACTTTCTTGTTAGGCGTTCTTTTTTAGGCATTCTTTCATTGTGAAAAATTAGGCGTTAGTTCGTTAGGCCTTTATTCGCTGAGCCGAGTTTTACTTTGAGGATTCTGATTTTGGGGATTACTTATCTGGCGATTTTGTGTTTGGGGATTTTTTTTTTCGGGGATTTTGATTTTGGGGATAATGTGGTAGACCCCATTCACTTATAGTGCACATTTCGTAAAAGGAGAAACCAAAATTTTGTAAATAATCATATAATAAAAATCCATCCAATCTTACAACACTACGCTGTGCAGACTACCGCTGCCTAAAATAGCAATAGTGTCAATTGACACTATTTCCATTTCCAAAAGCGCAATAGTGTCAATTGACACTATTTCCGTTGTAAATTGGAAATAGCGTCAATTGACACTATTGCGCTTTCGAAATGGAATTAGTGTCAACAAGAAAATGGAAAATAAGTCATTGACACTATTTCCAAACTGAAATGGAAATAGTAAATTGGAAATAGTGTCAATTGACACTATTGCGCTTTCGAAATGGAATTAGTGTCAACAAGAAAATGGAAAATAAGTCATTGACACTATTTCCAAACTGAAATGAAAATCCGCAAAGGAAAAATCCCTAAATTCAGAATCCCCAACACGAAGTCCCCATTTTATGTGTGAAATAAATTCAAATTATGTATTGGGTAGGTAATTATGCTACCTTTCATTTGAGGTACCACTGTTGTGGGGCAAAACCGCGTATGTGCAAAATTTTAAATTTAATTTAAAAACAACCCTAGGCTACATTATTCCAAGTCCTGCATCTGCGTAGTACACCATTCTGCAACATGCCACCGTTCCCACTCTATGGGCGGGATCCATGGTATTTTTGTGCAGAACACCTTTCTGAACTAGCTATAAAGATAACATAAATGGAATAAAAATATAGTGTACATGCATATACATATGTAAATAGCTAATAACATAAGATGAAAATTGTAAATAAAAAATCGCGCGATATAATAATCATTAGTTTCAGGTGATAATAAAAATTAAAAAAATACCATGGATCCCGCCCATAGAGTGGGCAACCACCCGGAGTTGGAATGGCGTAGCCCAGGGTTATTTTTTGAAGCGCGGCCGAAGGCCGCCAATGCGAAAAGGTGTTCTGCACATAAAAAACATGGATCGGAAGTTATATGTAGTTTAATTGTGAAATAAGTCCCAAATATTGGAAAGAAACCCTAACAATTAAGACTTTCTTTCATTTTTAATATTAGGCTTTCTTTCATTTTTAAAGTTAGACGTTCTTTTACTTTCTTGTTAGGCGTTCTTTTTTAGGCATTCTTTCATTGTGAAAAATTAGGCGTTAGTTCGTTAGGCCTTTATTCGCTGAGCCGAGTTTTACTTTGAGGATTCTGATTTTGGGGATTACTTATCTGGCGATTTTGTGTTTGGGGATTTTTTTTTCGGGGATTTTGATTTTGGGGATAATGTGGTAGACCCCATTCACTAATTTCGTAAAAGGAGAAACCAAAATTTTGTAAATAATCATATAATAAAAATCCATCCAATCTTACAACACTACGCTGTGCAGACAACCGCTGCCTAAAATAGCAATAGTGTCAATTGACACTATTTCCATTTCCAAAAGCGCAATAGTGTCAATTGACACTGTTTCCAGGGTAACTTGGAAATAGTGTCAATTGACACTATTGCGCTTTCGAAATGGAGTTAGTGTCAACAAGAAAATGGAAAATAAGTCATTGACACTATTTCCAAACTGAAATGGAAATAGTGTCAAAAGTGCTAAAAACGGGTCTACCACATTATCCCCAAAATCAAAATCCCCAAAGGAAAAATCCCTAAAATCAGAATCCCCAACACGAAATCCCCATTTTATGTGTGAAATAAGTTCAAATTATGTATTGGATAGGTAATTATGCTACCTTTCATTTGAGGTACCACTGTTGTGGGTGCAAAACCGCGTATGTGCAAAATTTTAAATTTAATTTAAAAAACAATCCTGGGCTGCATTATGCAGGTCCTTCTGTGTAGGCGTCCTTTTTTGCTTATCTATATAACCTTTTTATTATATCTATATAACCCTGGGCTACGCCATGCCAACTCCGGGCAACACGGGAGTTTTACGGCTCAGCGAATAAAGGCCTAACGAACTAACGCCTAAAAAAAAAATGAAATATTTATATAGGAATGAGGCGGTTGCTCATACTAAAAGAATATCTAACATTTTAGGCATTTCTTTATTAAAATTGTTAGGTGATTCTTCATAATGAAAGAAAGCCTAACCAACAAAAATGAAGAAACGCCTAATTAGGTATTTATTCATTTTTGATTGTTAGGAATTCTTTCATTAACGATAAGCGCTTTTTCATTTTGCTATAAGTGTGATTTCTATTGTTATTATGCGTTTTTGAGTGATATGAATGCGCTAATAGGGGTGTCAAAATACGCGTTTTGACCTTGGTATCAATGGTCCGAAGTCGAAATTTAATTTTTTTGTTTCAGTGAAAAGTTATCAAAAAAAAACCGAAAATCGACTTAGGTCAGATCCCCAATTCGGGGCGTGATCCATAATATTTATGTGCAGAACTCCTTTCCGCATTGGCGGCCGCGCTTCAAAAAATAACCTTGGGCTACGCCATTCCAACTCCGGGTGGTTGCCCTGAACGGTGGCAACATTCCACCGTTCCCACTCTATGGGCGGGATCCATGGTATTTTTGTGCAAAAAAGGTGACAGGTAATAGTGTCACTGGTAATAGTGTCAATTGACACTATTTCCAGGGTATCTTGGAAATAGTATCAATTGACACTATTGCGCTTTTGGAAATGGAAATAGTGTCAATTGACACTATTGCTATTTTAGGCAGCGGTTGTCTGCGCAGCGCAGTGTTGTAAGAGATGGATTTTTATTATATGATTATTTACAAAATTATGGTTTTGGGGTACACCATTCTGCGTAGGCGGCCTTCGGCCGCGCTTATTATATATAAACCTGGGCTGCGCCATGCCAACTCCGGGTGGTTGCCTGAACCGTGGCAACACGGGAGTTTTACGGCTCAGCGAATAAAGGCCTAACGAACTAACGCCTAAAAAAAATGAAATATTGCCTAAATATTCCATATCGGAATTAGGCGGTTGTTCATAATAAAAGAATATCTAACATTTTAGGCATTTCTTCTTTAAAATTGTTAGGTGATTCTTCATAATGAAAGAAAGCCTAACAATCAAAAATGAAGAAACGCCTAATTAGGTATTTATTCATTTTTGCTTGTTAGGAATTCTTTCATTAACGTTACAAGCTTTTTCATTTTGCTATAAGTGTGATTTCTATTGCTATAGTGCGTTTTTGAGTGATATGAATGCGCTAATAGGGTCGTCAAAATACGCGTTTTGACCTTGGTATCAATGATCCGAAGTAGAAATTTAATTTTTTGTTTTAGTGAAAAGTTATCAACAAAAAACCGAAAATTGACTTAGGTCAGATCCCCAATTCGGGGCTAGTAAAAATTAAAAAAATACCATGGATCCCGCCCATAGAGTGGGAACGGTGGCATGTTGCAACCACCCGGATTTGGAATAGCGTAGCCCAGGGTTATATATAATAAGCGCGGCCGAAGGCCGCCTACGCAGAATGGTGTACTACGTAGAAGGACGCGGTTTTGCACCCACAACAGTGGTACCTCAAATGAAAGGTAGCATGATTACCTATCCAACACATAATTTGAATTTATTTCACACATAAAATGGGGATTTCGTGTTGGGAATTTGATTTTGGGGATTTTGATTTGGGGGTTTTGATTCGGGGATTTTGATTTTGGGGATAATGTAGTAGACCCCAAAACCATAATTTTGTAAATAATCATATAATAAAAATCCATCTCTTGCAACACTGCGCTGGGCAGACAACCGCTGCCTAAAATAGCAATAGTGTCAATTGACACTACTATTTGACACTATTTCCGTGGTAAATTGGAAATAGTGTCAATTGACACTATTGCGCATTCGAAATGGAATTAGTGTCAACAAGAAAATGGAAAATAAGTCATTGACACTATTTCCAAACTGAAACTATTTCCAAATAAAAACGAGTGTACCACATTATCCCCAAAGGAAAAATCCCTAAAATCAGAATCGCAAACACGAAATCCCCATTTTGTGTGTGAAATAAATTCAAATTATGTGTTGGATAGGTAATTATGCTAACTTTCATTTGAGGTACCACTGTTGTGTCTGCAAAACCGCGTATGTGCAAAAATTTAAATTTAATTTAAAAAACAACCCTGGGCACATTATTCCAAGTCCTTTTACTTAGTACACCATTCTGCGTAGGCGGCCTTCGGCCGCGCTTATTATATATAAACCTGGGCTGCGCCATGCCAACTCCGGGTGGTTGCCTGAACCGTGGCAACACGGGAGTTTTACGGCTCAGCGAATAAAGGCCTAACGAACTAACGCCTAAAAAAAAATGAAATATTGCCTAAATATTCCATATCGGAATTAGGCGGTTGTTCATAATAAAAGAATATCTAACATTTTAGGCATTTCTTCTTTAAAATTGTTAGGTGATTCTTCATAATGAAAGAAAGCCTAACAAACAAAAATGAAGAAACGCCTAATTAGGTATTTATTCATTTTTGCTTGTTAGGAATTCTTTCATTAACGTTAGGCGCTTTTTCATTTTGCTATAAGTGTGATTTCTATTGCTATAATGCGTTTTTGAGTGATATGAATGCGCTAATAGGGGTGTCAACATACGCGTTTTGACCTTGGTATCAATGATCCGAAGTAGAAATTGAATTTTTTTGTTTTAGTGAAAAGTTATCAACAAAAAACCGAAAATTGACTTAGGTCAGATCCCCAATTCGGGGCTAGTAAAAATTAAAAAAATACCATGGGTCCCGCCCATAGAGTGGGAACGGTGGCATGTTGCAACCACCCGGATTTGGAATAGCGTAGCCCAGGGTTATATATAATAAGCGCGGCCGAAGGCCGCCTACGCAGAATGGTGTACTACGTAGAAGGACGCGGTTTTGCACCCACAAAAGTGGTAGCTCAAATGAAAGGTAGCATAATTACCTATCCAACACATAATTTGAATTTATTTCACACATAAAATGGGGATTTCGTGTTGGGAATTTGATTTTGGGGATTTTGATTTGGGGGTTTTGATTCGGGGATTTTGATTTTGGGGATAATGTAGTAGACCCCAAAACCATAATTTTGTAAATAATCATATACTAAAAATCCATCTCTTACAACATTGCGCTGCGCAGACAACCGCTGCCTAAAATAGCAATACAAAGTTAAATCAACAGCGATCGATAGGATTACCTGTTTCAGACCTTGAAGACTCGTTCCTTCCCCCCTGTCTTAAACGTTGGACTGCCAACTACCTGAGTGGTCGTCAATCGTCGGTTGAGTTCAGAGGCGCCAGATCAAAACCCAGAATAGTTAAACAAGGGGTGCTACAGGGTGGTGTCCTATCCCCGTTTCTGTTTAACTATTATGTATCGAAACTTCCCCCCACCAGAGGGTGTCTCGATCACCTCTTACGCCGACGATTGTATGATTCTGGCAACAGGCCCCTCCGTTGAAGAACTCTCGCATAAATTCATACCTCCCAGCCGGGTCCGAATTCTTAGCCGGGAGAAACCTGGCATTGTCACCGAACGTGGACAACGCAAGTGAACATGGAATTAGACGTCTACGTTGATAGTGTCAAGCTACCAACTGTCTCACACCCCAAAATCTTAGGGGTGACGTTTGATAACATGTTCAAATACGGCGCTCAAGTAACCGAAATTGCCAATAAAGTCCAAAGCCGTAACAAAATTCTCAAGTCGCTAGCTGGCAGCACTTGGGGTAAAGACAAAGAAACGTTACTAGCTACATATAAGCCAATTGGTCAGCCGGTGCTGAGCTACGCGACGCCAATATGGTCGCCGGGGCTTGCTGACACCCACAGGACGAGGCTTCGGGTCTGCCAGAACACTGCCCTTAGAGCTGCCACTGGATGTCTTCTTATGTCTCCTGAGCATCATCTCCACAACGAAGCGAAAATGCTCAGCGTTAAAGAGCATAGTGAAATGTTGACCAGGTAATTTCTGTGCATCTGCTGCCAGCCACAGCATCCGAACAGACGCCTGGTCAACGAAAATCCGCGCCCCAGGTGAATAAGAAGCCATCTACGCAAACATTTCGATGAGATCCGGCACCTGATTTCCACGCCGTTTGATCCTAAGGTGCACCGGCAGGCCCTCACCCTGGAAATAGTGTCAATTGACACTATTGCGCTTTTGGAAATGGAAATAGTGTCAATTGACACTATTGCTATTTTAGGCAGCGGTTGTCTGCGCAGCGCAATGTTGTAAGAGATGGATTTTTATTATGTGATTATTTACAAAATTGGCGGACTTCGGCCGCGCTTATTATAAATAACCCTGGGCTACGTCATTCCAACTCCGGGTGGTTTCCCTGTTTTTATGTGCAGAACACCTATCCGCGTAGGCGGCCTTCGGGTGTGTGCCATAGCCGTGGCTACCGCCACGGTGATGTCCTTCCGCGTGCCACGTTTCCCACTCTTTTCTCACAGGGTAATTTGTGATTACAACCACATGAAAATGACAGAAAAATTGTGAACTTTAACTGCAAATATCTCGCAAAATTCTAAAAATATCGGATCGATGCTCGTAAACATCGATGTTTTTCCACCACTATTGCTGACTATTTATTTGACCAATAATCGGTCGGTGACTTTGGCACAACGTGAATTTCGTCGCAGATTTCCTGGCCGCCCAACGCCTACTGGTCAACGAGTTCTTTTCACCGCAACTTGATGAATTGGGATTGGAAAACATGTGGTTCCAACAAGACGGTGCAACAGCACACACTGCACGTGCCACAACCGATATGCCGAAGGATGCATTTCCCGGGCGCCTAATCTCCCGTTTTGGCGATTTGCCTACTGATCAACGAGTTCTTTTTGCCGCAACTTGATGACTTGGGATTGGAAAACATGTGGTTCCAACAAGACGGTGCAACAGCTCACACTGCACGTGCCCCAACCGATATGCTGAAGGATGGATTTCCCGGGCGCCTAATCTCTCGTTTTGGCGATTTGCACTGGCCAGCAAGATCGCCTGATTTGACCACTCCAGACTTCTTTTTGTGGGGCTTTTTGAAGTCGCGGGTTTATGTCAACAAGCCTCAGACTCTTGCAGCTCTTAAAGACACTATCCGTCAAGAATGTGCCCAGCAAACACAGCCTCTAACGTTAGAGAAATACTGTAGTTTTACATTAGAATTCTAATGTAGTTCTCTAATGTATCTCTAATCGAAAATCACGTTAGAGAACTAGGCTAGAGGACGATTAGAGAAACACTCGAATAGCGAAGATGCGTGTATTGTCAAGTATTGTATTTATAAACTAAGGTATAAAAACTTTGAATTTTATTCCCATTGGATATTTAAGCTTAAAACATGTCAAACATATTTAAAGCAATAAATTTATCGAAATAGAACTAAACAAGAACAATTGGATTTCATTTCATTTCAGTTAGAAATTTCTCATTAGAATCCCATTAGAATTTCACGTTAGAATTCGAATCGATAACTAACCTTTTTCTCGATATCGAGAACTAAGTCCCCTTTTTGTCGAGAATGCTATAATTCGCGACAGTTTCACAAATCGTTCTCTAACCTTCTACCTTAGAGAATAACATTAGAATTCGAGTCGTTTTCTAATCGTCCTCTAACCTTAATGTTTGCTGGGTGAAGACCTATCACCGGAAGTTTTGGCCAAAGTGATGGAAAATGCCATAAAAAGGGCTCAAATGACAATCAACTGTGGCGGCGGCCATTTACATGACATCATATTCTCGACTTAATGTAAAAAAAATTAAAAGACCAAATAAAAATAATCCACAAGAAGAATCAAAGTTTTTCATTTTGTTTTTGAATTACAGCCAAAAAACATCGGAAGATTATTATTATTATTCATACAATTTTTGTAACTCCCTTTTCATAAATTTTCACAATGGTTACGCGTACACCTGATCGGAACCCTTTATCATTAATTGATTTCACACAAACAAATAATACTAGCAATACCCCACATTTAATACATTCAACAGATATTCTTAACACACACCAGCAGCCGGATTCCAGTCATCGCCATAGCATAAATGCTAAAATTCGCATAAATGCTAAAATCCTAAAGCAAAATGAAATCTCAGAATATTAGGAGATTTGGCTTATTTGCGATTCTGAAACGCATGTCGCCTAGCTAAAATGTAGTACGGTTATCTTTTCGCTTGATGGCGCTGGGATAGCACCGCCATCTGTCAATTTAGTTGTGATTCCTTACATGCCATAAATCACCAAAAATAGCCCGAAATAGACAAAGGCTACTAAAAGTAAACCCCATGCTTTGGGCGCAGAGAACACTGAAAAATTTAGTTACAGACAATTTCAGAAATGTTTCTTAGCATCTCCAAGCCACGAGTGTCCTAAAAGTTATTTATACAAGATATAAGTGGTTGCGCGATTCCGTAGATCGGGTAAAATAATAGATTAAGGTTTGGACCCTAACTTGTTCACAGCACATCATATGAGACTCCCAACTTCCAACAAGTCTAATGGTTCAATTAACGTATGCGCCTGCACTGCGGTGTAGGAAGTATTGAACCGATAATGGATTGTGAGAACACCTATGGGATTCTTAAATGCTACGTTTGATGTTATAATTTTGTTGTTGTAGCGCTACTTAGCCCTACCTAGGTAGTCAGTATCTTACCCAGTAGTGTCATCGAACTCTTCTAACGGAAGTCCTAGAAACCTAGCGGCTTCGACAGGGGTGAACCAGAGGGAGATGGGTGTTAGAAGAGTAGGCTCGGTTGAGCAGACAAAAAGATGGTCTCACTTCGAAAATTGGGCCCTTTACCTTTATTCTGCATTTATGGGGTTTCGGAGTCATATCTATACCGCACTTATACTCTATATGATCATTTAACTTTGGATGCATCCTAGGTGAGTTTTTATCCCAGTTATTTTTTAAACATATTCTCAATGCTAGTAGAGTAGAAGAGATTTTTTGAGTGGTTGAATTGTAGACACAGATATACGGCCTTGGCAGACACAGATAAAAGTCCTACGAGAAGTGCAAAAGTGTATTTTGCGAGTCCGTATTGGATCGGTAAAGGGTTATTTTTTTGAAGCGCGAACGAAGGGAACCTTTTCAAGCCGATGTTCTGCCTATAAATAAATTCCTTGGATCACGCCTTTCATTTGGGTTCGGACTATTAATACCGAGGTGAAAACGCTTCTTTGATACCTCTTTCCATTTTTGCACGTGGTTTAGCAGTTGTTTCCTAAAGGAAAAAACTACCAATTTCTATTTTTCTTTTAAATGGCATATATTTTATGTCAATGAGTGTTTTTTTGACATAAAAAAATTTAATTCTAACATTTTATCATACATATATTTTGTATTTTAGCAACAGATTTTTTAGGTTGCCAAAATAAGCATGCTTTAGGAGAAAAATAGAGATTAGTCGCTGACGTTATCTGGTTCACTCGTGTTCATCGCTTAAATGTGCCAAAAAAATGAATCAAAATGAAACAGAAAATGGAGATTTTAGGAGATTGTCATTCACGGGAATCGGAAAAGTTGCCAAAATGCAGTTAGAGATTTTGGCGATCGAGATTAAGCGTTAGCGATTTGCAGAATCCTGCTGCAGCACTCGGAAATAGCAGCGTCTTCGGTAAAATTACCAAGTTTTTGGAATGACGATCCCGAAGCGTGGTTCATTCATATTGAGGCGCAATTTGCTTCTAAAAATATAACATTAGATAATACCAAATATGAAGACCTCATAATTTCACTTCCCCAAGAAGTAATAAGGTAAATGTCCATAATTTCGTGGTAGTACGTTATTTCGTGGTATTTCGATTTTTTCTTTCAAACAAGGAATTTGGGGAGTTTTTTTTAAAACTGAAAATTTCATAATAAAGATTAACTTTTCGGGTGTAATAATGGATATTATACAAATTTTTTAAAATTAAACCTATTAAATAACAAGCATTATAAAGTTGGAAGCTCAGAAAATGAGCCTTTTGTAGGGAGGCCTCTTAAGGAAACTGTTAAGGAGACCAGTCGATTTTGTTAAGCCTGTAAAAATTTTATCTTTAAATTTTTTTTTTTGATGATAATTTTTTTGGTTTTATTTAACATTTCTTAAACGTTTTTATTACTGCAAAACTTATTTCAATAACTTTTCATTTACATTTTATTTAATATTTAAATACCACGAAATTAGGGACACATGTTTTTTGTGATGTACCTAATTTCGTGGTACCCACGAAATTATGGGAATATAATACTTTATGTTTTCCTTATTTTCTTTCACATTTCATAATATATCCTATTATTTTAAGTATTTTGATTATTAAATAAACCCCTGGGGAAGATTTTGACGTAATTTCGTGGTACACTTTTATTAACCGATTCGTCAATATTTTAATCGAAAAGCTCTGCGAAGCACAACATTTTAACGAAATAATGGCATTATAGAACTTTTGTTTATTCAATAATTTTTCATTTAATTTAAAAAAATATGTCAAGATTTATACTTTTTTGCTTTTGTTATGAATGAATAGCGATAATAAACAAAAAAATTTAAATATTAAACTCATATTACCGCTTAAAGCGATACCACGAAATTACGTACATCAATTTTATCGCATGCCCCCTAATTTCGTGGTATACTGCGCATTTACATACATTGTTAACAAGAAATCAAAAAATAAAAAAACCAAATTAAATTAAAAAAAATTTATAAATTAAAAATACAAAAAAAATTAAAAACACACCAAAAAAGTTAAAAAAAAAAACATTTTTTGAAATAATTAAAAAAAAAAATAAGTTACATCAATTGCATTAATTTTTTTTTATTGTTTATTTTTGTTGTAAAACTGAAAAGACCAAAAAACACAAAAATTAAAAAAAAAACATTTTTAGTAATAATAAATTAAAGTAATTTTGAGAAAAGTAACAAATTACATCAGTTAAATTAATTTTTTTATTGGTTTTTTTTTTTCAATCGTAATGAATTACTAATTGCCTTTTCTCGAAAACCAATTGAAATAATCATTAACAATTAAAAAATCCGTCTAATCAATTGATTACTAAGTACTAATCAAATTTAACAGGTCTGCTTACAAGTAATTTTTTACTTACTTACTTGGTCTTAAAACGCTTCCTTTTCATAAATACAATAACAATAAAAAAATTATTTAAAATTTAAAATTTTTGAACATAAATTTTAATAAATAAATTTGTGTATCTTTAGGAATTTGCGTTGAAAATAACTTTTATTTTCCACAAAATTAGAGTTTAACCAAATACCACGAAATTAGGGACACTTTACCACGAAGTTAGGTACATCAGAAAATTTTTGCCACGAAATTAGGGACATTTGAGGTACTCACACATCTTTATTTATATAAAAAAAAACATTTGTTAGTTTTGTTTGAAATTAAGTGGAAAGCTATCTTAATAGATCAACTCAATGGGAAAAATTTACTTTTTTAGTTTTCCTTCATCCGTTTTTACTCAAGAGAGGTAGAAAATCAGAAAATTCCTTAGTACCACGAAATTATGGACATTTACCTTAATGACAGTTTTTGATATTATTCAAAATCCTCCTTCCGAAAATAAATTTGAGAATTTAAAAAAACATCTCATAGAACGCCATTCACTTAGTGAGGAGATACAAATCCTTCTGATTTATACCCATCCCTTTTAGTGTTAGCAGGTTCAAATTTTAATGCAGATTTATTAAAAAAAACTATGGCTACGTAAACTGCCCAAAGATCTGAATGTAGCTTTGACTGCATCAAATGCTGCCAATATTCAAGATATGCTTAAATTAGCTGATGATATGTGGGAGGTAATGAATAAAAGTTAAATTTGTAGCACCAATGGAACAAATACAAATTTCCAATTTAAAAAAACCGTAGAAAGACCACTGAAAATCGATTAGCACGAAATGTGGGGTTGCATCACCTCTCATAAGACTGGAGTTCTTCATATCTCTGGAAGTATTTAGACAGACCACTGAAATTCGGTAATGGGTTATATAAAAAAATGAAATTTGTTTTATTTAGATTGCACATTTTTTTGAACAACTGTAATAAAACTACATGCTTCCTTAAGGACCGAGTCTTCAAATATGTGCCATCATATAGAGTTTTAAAGAAAAGTGTATGTGAAATCCCGGAATAGGTATAATATGAACTATCGTTGCGTGCTTAGGGTCCATAATCATATTTTGATTTCTAGCCTATGAAAAGTACAGGGTTTAGACAATAATAAAAAGGCTGCTTGAATATTCCGAGCTGCATGTCGTATTGCGGTGTTGCCTCTGAGTCCTTATTAGATTCGGTGAACCTTTTTGCAGATTTTTTCAAATCGAATTTTGTGACTAATGATTCAGCAAGTAATTTACATATGTGCATCCGTCGCGCAACCGGTGGATTTTGGCTCTATCTCAGTTTCGGAAGCTGATGTAATTAATGGCATTACTGCCCTACAAACATCTCTAAAATGCGATATTGATGGATTGTGGTCATTTATGCTGAAAAAATGCAGTACGTCGTTTTGCGTTCCTCTAAACTACATTTTTTAATTTTTCGTTATCAAGAGGTGAGTTTATTGATCGTTGGAAAATAGCCTCGATCTCTCCAATCTTTAAATCAGGCAATAAAAATGATGTTACTAATTATAGGCCAATTTCAAAACTTTCTACCTGCTCTAAGCTTTTTGAGAAAGTGGTTAAAGAGAAATTGTTGTTTGCAATAAAGGGATCCATAGATTAGTGCCAACATGGTTTTCTCAGCTGACGATCTACGGTAACGAATCTTGCCTCTTTTTCGCAATTTTGCATCTCCTCATTTAAGACTGGTCATCAAGTAGACGTCATCTATATTGACTTCGCAAATGCTTTTGATACTGTCACTCACAGTATATTAGCGTGCAAGCTTGAAAAAATGGGTTTCCACTCAAATTTTTTATGCTGGATTAGATCTTATCTCTCCAAAAGAGTATCGTTTTTGAATCGAGATTAAGAATGTAAATCATATAAGTTTAAAGCCGCATCCGGAGTGCCTTAGATAAGCATTCTGGGACCAATTTTTTTTCTTCTTTTTATAAATGACATGGGATCCTGTTTTACGAATTCACATTGCCTACTGTATGCAGGTGAACTAAAAGTTTTCAGAACTATGGCGAGCATGTCAGATGCATCTCTTCTACAAGGTGATCTTAATAAATTAACTCGTTGGACCCTTCTTAACAACTTACACTTGAATATCAAAAAATGTTTTCACATGACACTTTCCAAAAAGCTCAACACGCATAGGTCTACCTATACACTTTTTAATGACATTCTATCTACTGTTACTGAATTTGTTGATCTTGGTGTGATGTTTGACTCCGGCTTTACTTTTGTGAACCACATTAGCTTCATTTTACCCAAGGCATATTCCAATTTGGTTTTTTTGCGGCGATATGACAGGGACTTTAAAGATCCATACACAAGGAAAGTTTTATATAATTGTGTAGCACTGTAACTATAACACTTTAACACCTATTGTGAAAATTAGGTATTCAAAGAAACATTATTCGAAACGATACTTCAAAATATGAAAAAATAAGTTTTAGTTGAAAAATAAATATTGTAAAATAAAGATACTTTGTGAAATATACATATATATTGAATATTATTTTAAAATGAAGAAGTATACCACAAATTCAGAAGTGGTCGCGAGCTCAAATAATGAGAAAATTTTAAAAATATTAAAAAACTATACCTTGGCAAACTTAAAATCGTGTTTAGAGAAGCTTGGCGAACCAACCAGTGGCACGAAGAATGAATTAGTGCTACGATTAGTAAATTTGGATTATTCTTTTGAATTTCCATTTACTGCAGATAGTAGTAATACGCAAAATGAGACGCTTGAGGAACATACAGAATCTCTAAATGTAGAGACAGGATCAGCAACTGAAACTGATACAGTTGATGTACAAGTATATGATGTTAATGAACAGGAGACTCGTCAAGAAGTTGTTAGTCAAATGAGAGAGTTGAATTTGGTGAAAATGGAGTTGGACCTAATTAAACGCGAGAATGAAGTTCTGAAGAGAGAAAATGAACTAATGAAATGTACTAAGGAGCGAAATACAAAAGAAAATTCATTTTTTATATCTGAAAATGACAGTTTTATGCTTGCAAAAGAAATTTTGGCAGATTTTACGGGTAATGGTGAATCTTTTCACCATTGGCCAACACAATTATATAGTATTAAAAATACTTACAACTTAAATGACAATATCATGAAGGCGCTTATTTCAACTAAATTGAAGGGTCGAGCTTTACGGTGGTTTCATTCCCGAGCGGATGCAATGTCACTTAGCGTTACAAATTTGTTAGCAGAAATGCAATTGTTGTTTGAAGATCGCTCAAGTCGTTTGGTGCTTATTAAAGATTTTGAAGCAAGAAAATGGCAAACAAATGAAACTTTTCAAGAATATTTTAACGAGAAAGTAATTTTGTCAAATAAAATTTCGATGAGCGATATGGACTTAATTGAACATATTATTGAAGGCATTCCCGATTACGTTTTACGTTCACAAGCCAAAATGCATAGGTTCAAAAACAAACAAACTTTACTTGAAGCATTCGAAGGCGTCAAATTACGGAAAGAAAAGCCGTACAACAATGTACTTCAACAATCAATTAGATGTTTCAATTGTAACTTCTTGGGCCATTTGGCAACCGATTGCAGAAAGCCTAAGCGTGAAAAGGGAGCTTGTCATATATGTGCAGAGAAGGGACACTATGCTGCTGAATGCCCAAAAAGGAAAATTCATCATATTGACGACCAAAATGTTGAAAATGGCGATGATTATGTAAGAAATATTACATATCGTTTTATTAGAGATACTTACACTTTTCAATCAACACTAGGTACATTAATTGACACCGGAAGTTCAATAAGTTTTATTCGCCAGCAGTTCGTGCCTAATATACTTTTAGTAAAAAACTTTAAATCTACATTAAATTTTTTTGGAATTAATAAATGCCAACTTAGAATTATTGGTCAGCTTAAATGTATTGTTTCATACAATAACAGTGAGATAGATTTGTGTTTATATGTGGTGTCAGATGACACTATGACTTATCCAGTAATTTTAGGTAGGGACTATTTGAATTCAGCTAAATGGAAATTTAAATATGTAACGGATAGTTATGTTGTTGTTGTTGTAACGCCACGTAGCCCTGCCTAGGTAGTCAGTATCTACCCAATATTGTCATCAGGCTCTTCTAACGGAAGTCCTAGAAACCTAGCGGCTTCGACAGGGGCGGACCAGAGGGATATGGGTGTTAGAAGAGTAGGCTCAGCTGAGCAGACGAAAAGGTGGTTAGTATTATGGGGGGACAAGCCACATGCCAGACAAACATTAGGCAAGTCGGGGTTCAGTCTGGATAGGTAAGAGTTTAACCTATTACAATATCCAGACCGGAGTTGGGCCAGCATCACTCTAGTCTCCCTAGGCAGCCCGCGCTCCTCTTCGGCAACGGGTGGAGTTGTTGCCTGAAGAACGGCGTTCGCTGGAATAGAGCTGACATAGGAATTTACCGAATCGGTGTGGATAAGGGTGAGGACCTGCCGGTGCACCTTAGGATCAAACGGCGTGGAAATCTGGTGCCGGATCTCATCGAAGTGTTTGCGTAGGTGGCTTCTTATCCTCCTGGGGGGCGGATTTTCGTTGACCAGGCGTCCGTTCGGGTGCTGCGGTTTGCAACAGTTGAAAAGGAATTGCCTGGTCAGCATTTCGCTATGCTCTTTAACGGCGAGCATTTTCGCTTCATTGTGAAGGTGGTGCTCAGGAGACATTCGAAGGGCGGTATTCTGGCAGACCTGAAGCCTCGTCCAGTGTGTGTCAGCTAGCCCCGACGACCATATAGGCGTCGCGTAGCTCAGTACCGGCTGACCAATTGCTTTGTATGTAGCTAGTAACGTTTCCTTGTCTTTGCCCCAAGTGCTGCCAGCTAGCGACTTGAGGATTTTATTACGGCTTTGGACTTTATTGACAATTGCGGTAACATGAGCGCCGTATTTGAACATGTTATCAAACGTTACACCTAAGATTTTGGGGTGTGAGACAGTTGGTAGCTTAACACTATCAACGTAGACGTCTAATTCCACGGATAGTTATGAAAACGAGTGTCGATCTTTAATGTCAATTGACATCAATAAGGAAGAATCATTTATTGATAATAATGAAATAAGTTGCAATGCAAAACAAAAGTTTGATAAAATATTTAAACAATTTTATTTGTACTGCGAACGCCCTGATGAACCGGAAACCGATTGTAGAATGAAGCTTTTATTAAGCAATGAAAAGCCTTTCCATTACCCTCCACGAAGATTAGCATATAACGAGAGAGAAAAAGTTCAAGTGATTTTAGATGATTTATTAGAAAATAATGTGATTAGACCAAGTAGATCCGAATATTCTTCTCCAATAGTATTAGTGCGTAAAAAGACAGGAGAAATAAGACTTTGTGTAGATTATCGAACATTAAATAAAAATACGTTGAAGGATAACTATCCGATACCATTAATCGATGATCTTTTAGACAGATTAGTGAATAAAACTATATTTTCACTTTTAGATTTAAAAAGTGATTTTTATCATGTTCAAATGGATGAAGATTCTATTAAGTATACATCTTTTGTAACTCCATTAGGGCAATTTGAATTTTGTAAAATGCCATTTGGACTTAAAAATGCGCCGTCTACGTTTCAGCGTTTTGTGAATTATTGTTTTGATGATTTAATACGTTCTGGTAAAGTTGCGATTTATTTAGATGATATAATGGTTGCGACAAAAACAGAAGAAGAGCATTTAGAAATTATGAGAGATGTATTTGATAGATTGGTTAAAAATAAATTGGAATTAAGAATTGACAAATGCCACTTTATGAAATCTGAAATTAGATATTTGGGTTATTGGATTACGAAAGATGGTATTAGACCGGATAAATCTAATGTAAATGCTGTTGTGAATTTTCCGATTCCGCGTAGTATTAAGGAAGTTCACAGCTTTTTAGGACTTTGCTCATACTTCAGGAGATTTGTAAAAGGATTTTCTGTAGAATCCGCACCATTATATCGTTTAATAAAGGATGTTAAATTTAAATTTGATCAAGCTGAGATGGAGTGTTTTGAGAAATTAAAAGCTAAGTTGATAGAGGCGCCAACACTGGCAATATATAACCCGAAAGATGAGACTGAATTACATTGTTATGCCAGTTCTCTCGGATTCGGAGCTATTTTATTGCAAAAGAAAGAAGATGGAAAATTCCATCCAATATTTTACTTTTTAAAGCGGACGACAGAAGTATAATCTAAATATCATAGTTTTGAACTAGAAACTTTAGCAATAATATATGCATTAAGGAGATTTAGAATATATTTGCAGGGTATACAATTTCGGATATTGACTGATTGTAATTCTATAACATTAACATTGAATAAACGAGACATTAATCCTAAAATTGCTAGGTGGGCTTTGGAGTTAGAGAATTATGATTACAGCTTAGAACATCGTGATGGATCGAGGATGCAACATGTGGACGCACTGAGTAGAATTTCAAATGTGTTAGTTTTAGAAGAGAATACTTTCGAGCAAAATTTATCAATTTGTCAGAATAGAGATAAGGCGATTTTGCGGATACGGGAAGAACTAGAAAAGGAAGGCAGTAAAATATTTGAATTGAGAAATGGGCTGGTGTACCGTAAAGTTGGCAAGGACATATTATTTTATGTACCCAAGGAAATGGAAGAAAATGTTTTACGTGTATATCATGATGAAATGGGTCATTTAGGGTGTGATAAAGTTTTACATGCAATATCAAAAACGTATTGGTTTCCTGAAGTCAGAAAGAAAATTAGATCTCATATTGATAATTGTCTAAATTGTATTGCATTTGCTCCTAAACATGGAAGACACGAAGGATTTTTGCATAATATTCCTAAAGGGAATGTACCTTTTAATACAATCCATATAGATCATTTCGGTCTGTTAACACTTAAAAGTTGCAAGAAAAAGTTTGTGTTTTTAATTGTAGATGGTTTCACCAAATTCGTAAAGCTATACCCGACACGAACTGCTGCATCTGGTGAAGTTATAAGTTGCCTTAAGTTATATTTTAATAACTATAGTCGCCCAAAAGTTTTGGTTTCAGATAGAGGTACTGCATTTACTTCGAATGAATTTCAATTATTTTTAAATTCAAATAATGTCAAGCATGTAAAAATAGCAACGGGGTCTCCACAGGCGAATGGGCAAGTGGAAAGAATCAATCGAACTATCGCGCCAATGATTGCGAAAATTACTAACGCTGGGGTGGTAAATAGTTTAGATAAAATTGTACCGAATATAGAGTTTGTTTTGAACAATACTCACCATCGAAGTATTAATACAAGTAAATTATTGTTTGGTGTTGCACAAAAAGGACCTGTGATAGACTTTTTTAAGGAGAAACTCGAAGAGTTTTGTTTACATGAGGAAGAGCGGGATGTGGAAAAGATACGTTCTGAGGCAGAACAGAATGTTAAAAAATGTCAAGATTACAATAAAAATCAGAAAGATTGTAATAGGGTTTCGAAAATATATAGAGAAGGAGATTTCGCGGTCGTAAAAAATTTTGTTAGTAGTTCAGGAGTGTGTAAAAAAATCATTCCAAAATTTAAAGGACCTTATCGCATATCTAAAGTTTTACCTAATGACCGATACTTGGTAACAGATGTTGAAGGATTTCAGGTTAGTCAGATCCCATACGAGGGTGTGTGGGAAGTGGCGAACTTAAAAGCGTGGTTGGAAAATAAAGGTAAAGAATCAATCGGGGCGATTGCAAATCAGGATGGCCGAACTGTAGCACTGTAACTATAACACTTTAACACCTATTGTGAAAATTAGGTATTCAAAGACACATTATTCGAAACGATACTTCAAAATATGAAAAAATAAGTTTTAGTTGAAAAATATATATTGTAAAATAAAGATACTTTGTGAAATATACATACATATATGTATATTGAATATTATTTTAAAATGAAGAAGTATACCACAATTGTTTAGTTCGTTCTAAGCTGGAATATGCTTCCATAATTTGGAATCCGATTTATTCCGTTCATTCTCAGAGAATTGAAAGGGTACAGAAAAGTTTCATTCGATTTGCCCTTCAACGGCTTCGTTTTACTGATCCATTACCATCTTATGGTGCCCGGTGTGCTCTCATAAGCATGAAGGCACTTGTGTCTAGACGTTCTATTCAAACTCTGATGTGGTTTGGTTAACTGTCCAGAACTTTTGGCACGCATAAGCCTTAATGTCCCGTACAGATCTCTTCGTATGCAATATCCGTTTCACATCAAAATAATCAGGGCTAATTACCATAATTATGGTTTAGGCAGGGGGGTAGCGAAATAACAGCATTTGGTCGGGGAAACCCCGTGTCATTCCGGTACGTAGAACCGGCTGTCGTGGGAATGACCTGTCTTTAACGTTGGACTGCCAACTACCTGAGTGGCCGTCAATCGTCGGTTGAATTCAGAGGCGGCACATCAAAACCCAGAATAATTAAACAAGGGGTGCTACAGGGTGGTGTCCTATCCCCGTTTCTGTTTAACTATTATGTATCGAAACTTCCCCCCACCAGAGGATGTCTCGATCGTCTCTTACGCCGACGATTGTACGATTCTGGCAACAGGCCCCTCCGTTGAAGAACTCTCGCATAAATTCATACCTCCCAGCCGGGTCCGAATTCTTAGCCGGGAGAAACCTGGCATTGTCACCGAATAAATCCTCGGCCACCCTATTCACGACGTGGACAACGCAAGTGAACAGGGAATTAGACGTCTACGTTGATAGTGTCAAGCTACCAACTGTCTCACACCCCAAAATCTTAGGGGTGACGTTTGATAACATGTTCAAATACGGCGCTCATGTAACCGAAATTACCAATAAAGTCCAAAGCCGTAACAAAATTCTCAAGTCGCTAGCTGGCAGCACTTGGGGTAAAGACAAAGAAACGTTACTAGCTACATATAAGGTAATTGGTCAGCCGGTGCTGAGCTACGCGACGCCAATATGGTCGCCGGGGCTTGCTGACACCCACAGGACGAGGCTTCGGGTCTGCCAGAACACTGCCCTTAGAGCTGCCACTGGATGTCTTCTTATGTTTCCTGAGCATCATCTCCACAACGAAGCGAAAATGCTCGGCGTTAAAGAGCATAGTGAGATGTGGACCAGGTAATTTCTGTTCATCTGCTGCAAACCACAGCATCCGAACAGACGCCTGGTCAACGAAAATCCGCGCCCCAGGTGAATAAGAAGCCATCTACGCAAACATTTCGATGAGATCCGGCACATGATTTCCACGCCGTTTGATCCTAAGGTGCACCGGCAGGCCCTCATCCACACCGATTCGGTATACTCCTATGTCAGCTCTCTCCCAGCGAACGTCGTCCTGCAGGCAACCACTCCACCCGTTGCCGAAGAGGAGCGCGAACTGCCTAGGGAGACAAGGGTGAGGCATTCCCACGACAGCCGGCTCGACGTACCGGAATGACTCGGGGTTTCCCCGACCAAAGGCTGTTATTTCGCTACTATCCTGCCTAAACCGTCCGTTTCAAAGTCGTCTGACTGGTCTCTACCTTCTGGTAATGCAATTCCTTCGACTTCAAGAATGCGCCGTAGTGCGCGACCCAGCCTATTACCACCTAGGCATACGCACCAGTCCCTGACCCCCAGTATCAACTCTGCTCCGCCTTCGCATTTCGGTAGTATCCTGCAATTTAATTGCAACGACCAAGCCGGTAAAATTGTTGAAGTAATAAACTTAATGAGGCGATATAACATCAAAATCGCGGCGATTCAGGAGACAAAGCTCGGTCATAAACATATATATACCTTCTGTCACCTGCTGTCCCAGGGATTACCACCCCGACATTCGTGCGTTACTCAGGGGCAAGAATCGCGTGACTGTGCAGAACACCTTTCCGCGTAGGCGGCCTTCGGCCGCGCTTTAAAAAATAACCCTGGGCTACGCCATTCCAACTCCGGGTGTGTGCCATAGCCGTGGCTACCGCCACGGTGATGTCCTTCCGCGTGCCACGTTTCCCACTCTTTTCTCACAGGGTAATTTGTGATTACAACCACATGAAAATGACAGAAAAATTGTGAACTTTAACTGCAAATATCTCGCAAAATTCTAAAAATATCGGATTTCCCCCCCCCCCAGATTATTGTTACGGAGGTGAAGACGCGTCTACTGATACCTCTACCTAGATTTTTGGACATGTATTAACACTTGACGTTGGATGGAAAGTATTACCGCAACTTTGATTGCAAACATCTCTTCACATAAATAATATTTTTAATTTCCGCCTTCGGATTCTTAATCTACTCGTCAATACGCGTCTTTTGATGCCCCACTTTCCCCCTTTGGACCACTACTACCACAAGCTTTAAATAAACTTTGACCCTTAATAACTCTCGTTGTTGTTGTTTGCACCAAAAAAAATTTATATATTTATACTCACCTCAATGATATCTATCAATCCTCACCATTTTTTTAATTAGGGAGTTGGAGCTATTTTGCATTTATACCCATATACATACCTCCTGTCACCTGCTGTCCCAGGGATTACCACCCCGACATTCGTGCGTTACTCAGGGGCAAGAATCGCGTGACTTCAACGCACACCATGACCTGTGGCACTCCAGCTTGCAGGCCGATGGTAGGGGGCAGGAGCTGGCTGACCAAATAGATGATTCGACATTCTGCACGGTAAATGGGGATGCCCCCACTAGAGTGGCGGTAAACTGCTCTAACTCGCCAGACATGTTGTTGTTGTTGTTTTAACAACAAAATCACTCCCCGAAGGTTTTGGGGAGTGTTGTCGAAATAACAGTCCTTGGCCGGATATTGTAGGGAATTAATACTTTGTTTTTATATACTTGTTTCTTTTTGAATATGTTTTTAAAAAGTTAGTTTTTGTTTGTTTGTAAAAAGAAAATTTTATAATTGATATTACATCGTGACTCTCAATGAATTTAGAATTTTTAAATAAAATAATTTGAATTCTAAAAGTGGCGATCCTGCCAATCCTGTGTTCGAATCCTGCTTACATAAATAGCATTTGCAACAGCAATACCAGCAGCCTAGGGCACCATCTCAGCAACGCCAATAGCAGCGTCACTCACCACAGCAACATATTTACGATACGCAACATTTACAACAAACGCAAAATCATAATATTAACGAGTTGAGCAAATATTGGGTCATATCAAATGGTCAAGCATTGCCCTATAATATTCTACCGAACGGCACGATAATTTCGCCTCATCAACACCAACCAGCTTGCAACAACAACAACAACAACAACAACAAAATTTTCCAACAACAACAACAAAGCTTGCAACAACAACAACAAAATTTTCCAACAACAACACAGCTTACAAGAACAACAAAGCTTTCAAAAACGCAACGTTGGACCTATTACCTTAAACCTCAATCGAATCACAATGTCGGACCTATAACCTTAAACCTAAATCGAGGTGGGCTGTATCTACTTTTTATTTTTATTATTTATATATATATATGTATTTAATCGAAGATTAGTATTTAGTATAATATTTAATTGAAGATTAGTTTAATATTGTGAATTCCTCTTTCAAAATGATCACTCGTTCTCCAATACGCGATTCTTCCGTTGATCGATCGACATTGATAGATTTTTGTAATCCATTTTCGGATCAAGATACATCACGTCATAATACACAAAACATTTTACCCACATCTCAGAATATCCAACCACAAATACAAACAAACACAGTTCCTAATTCTGAAATATCGGCTACCTCAGTTAAATTACCAACTTTTTGGTCAGATTACCCTCAAGCTTGGTTTGTACATACAGAAGCGCAATTTGCCGCCAAAGGAATAATTGTAGATAATACTAAATACGAATATTTAATTATTTCTTTGCCACAAGAAGTTATATTAACTGTACTGGATGTTATTCAGAATCCTCCATCAGTTAATAAATATGATTTTTTAAAAAGAATTTTAATTGAACGTTTTTCTCCAAGTGAAAATAAAAGGCTTGACCAGGTTCTTTATAATTCTGATATAAGAGATAAAAGACCATCAGAATTATATCGAACTTTAAGTTTAACTGCAGGTTCTAGCATAAGTTCTGATCTTTTAAAGAAATTATGGTTAAGAAAACTGCCTAAAGGAATCAATCTTGCCCTTACTAGCTGCAATAATTCAGACATAAATAGTTTAATTAAACTTGCGGATGATATGTGGGAGGTTATGAGTAGAGATGAAGTTTGTTCTGTAACTGTCAATAAGTCAGAATTACATTTGGAAAGAGCAGTTGAGAGTTTAGTAAAATTAACTTCAACTATGTGTGAAAGTTTTTCTCGGTTATCTGTTGAAATTTCTGCAATGCGACAGTCGGCTGCTCAAAATTCAACTTTTCGTCGTAGGTCTCGGTCATTCAGCAGAAATCGTTCTCAAAGAAGATCAACACCTCGAAACTGGCTATGTCGCTATCATTACAGGTATGGTAGTAAGGCACGTAAATGTGAACAACCTTGTTTATATGTAGCAAATAATTCTTCTCAATCTAGTCAGGGAAACTAGGTTCTCCTATTGCTTCAGCGGCGTCAAGTAATGGGGTTGGTGATCAATTGTCACGTCGCTTATTTGTTTTTGATAAGGATAACAACCTTAATTTTTTAATTGATAGTGGTGCGGAAATTTCAGTTTTACCCTCCTCAAAATTCAAAAAGTGTAAAAGTTCTTCAGATTTATTTTTAACGGCAGCTAATGGTAGTACAATAAAAACATTCGGAAAGAAATTATTAAATGTAAATTTGAAACTAAGACGTGAATTTCCATTTGTTTTTGTTATTGCTGATATTAATAGACCAATTATTGGTGCAGATTTTTTTGACCAAATTTGGAATTCTTGTTGATTTAAAAAATAAGCGTTTAGTAGATCCTCTTACAAAATTATCAGTAGATGCTATTTCTTCTTATGAAAATATTTCTTTGCCTAAACTTTTTGTAGTAGACAACAAATATACTTTGTTGCTCAAAAGATATCCATCCTTAATTTCTGAGCCTGATTATAACAAACCGATTAAACATTCCACAGTTCATAGAATAATTAGTAAAGGGGAATTACCATTTTCTAGACCTAGACGTCTTGACCCAGTTAAATTTAAAGTTGCAAAAACGGAATTTGATTTTCTAGTCAAATCTGGTGTATGTCGATCATCTAATTCGAATGTCGCTTCACCACTTCATCTTGTTCCCAAAAAGGATCAAGATGATTGGCGACCATGTGGTGATTATCGTAGATTAAACTTTGTCACAGTACCAGATAGATATCCTTTACCACACATACATGATTTACACATTAATTTACGTGATAAACAAATTTTCTCAAAAATCGATTTGATTAGAGCTTACCATCAGATACCGATGGCTGAAGAAGATGTATTTAAAACAGCTATAACTACCCCGTTTGGTCTATATGAATTTGTCAGAATGCCATTTGGTCTTCGTAATTCAGCACAGACTTTTCAACGTTTCATAAATGAAGTTTTAGGAAAATTAGATTTCGTTTTCGCTTATCTTGATGACATTTTAGTAGCTAGCAAAGATGAAGAAGAACATATGCAACATCTTCAATTAGTATTTTCGAAATTAGATGAGTATGGTCTTAACATCAAACCGACTAAATGTTTGTTTGGTTTGTCCCAAGTTAATTTTTTAGGTTATTGTATTTCTAATGCCGGAATTACACCAGCAGATGATAAAGTCAAAGTCATACGTGACTTTGAACGTCCAAAAACCGCTAAGCAGATGCAAAAGTTTTTAGGAATGGTAAATTATTACCACAGATATTTTCCAAAGTTGGCAGAATTTTTAAGTCCTATCCACACAATGGTTTCGTTATCATTGAAGCGAAAAGATCAATTGCTTGTTTGGACTTCTGAATGCATACAAAATTTTGAAAAAGTTAAAGAGACATTTGCCTCAAAAGTTCTTCTTAATCATTTTGACGAAAAAGCCAAACTCTCAATTTCAGTAGATGCATCAAAGGTAGCTATTGGCGGTGTGTTACAACAATTGACGAAGAATGGACTTGAGCCGTTAGCGTTCTTTTCAAAAAAATTAACTTCTGCTGAAACTAAGTATAGTACTTTTGATCGAGAATTGTTAGCAATGTATCAAACGATTAAACATTTTAGGCATTTTTTGGAAGGTTGGGTATTTACTATTTACACAGATCATAAACCGTTGATATATGTTCTCAATTCAAAAGTTGATCGTAGTCCACATCAAACCCGGCACCTCGAGTATATTTCTCAATTCACTAGTGACATTCAGCATGTATCTGGTAAAGAAAATATTGTTGCAGATGCACTCTCTCGTATATCAGAAATTGAACCTTTGGACAAAAATGAGTTTAACTTTAAAATTCTATATAATGAGCAACAAAAGGATACATATTTAAATAAACTTATCAAAAATTCTTCTTGTATATATAATCTAGTAGAAGTTGAAATTCCTATTTACAATTCTAAGATAATTTGTGAGCAATCAAATGGTTTAACTAGACCATATATACCACAAAAGCTTCGAAAGGAAGTATTTTCAAAATTGCATTGTATTAGTCATCCAGGAACTAGGGCTACCCGAAATTTAATAAAGTCTAAATTTTTTTGGCCTTCAATGAATAAGGAGATAAACGAATGGGTAAAATTGTGTATAGGTTGCCAAAAATCAAAGATTCACAGACATACCAAATCACCTGTTGTTACAATTCCTATACCCAAAGGACGATTTGAGCATATACATACAGACATTGTAGGACCTTTACCGAATTCAAATGGTTATCGATATATTCTAACAATTATTGATCGAAATACGCGTTGGCCTGAGGCATATTCTCTCAAAGAGATTACAGCTGAATCCGTTGCTAAAGTTTTCTTTAAGGAATACATACCACGTTTCGGGGTACCTTCTTATATCACTAGTGATCGCGGCGTTCAATTTACTTCAAATGTTTTTTCTGAGTTAGCAAAAATGGTTGGTTGTGAATTGATCAAAACCACAGCATATCATCCGCAAGCGAATGGAATGATTGAGCGCTTACATAGGCAATTGAAAGCATCACTTTTGGCTAGAAACAATTCTGTTAATTGGTCAGATGAACTACCGATTGTTTTATTAGGTTTGAGATCTTGCTTCAAAGAAGATATAAAAGCTACTGCAGCAGAAATGGTATATGGTCAAAACTTGCGTCTTCCAGGAGAAATACTCATTCAATCAAATGACTATTTTAATTTTTCTGATTTTCTCTCAAAAATTAAAAATCATTTTAAGTGTTTTCGTTCCGGTATTTCACATCATCAAAATTCAAATAATGTATATTTGCCAAAAGATTTACACACATGTAAACACGTTTTTGTACGTGCTGATAACAAGAAATTTGGCTTGCAATCACCATATGAAGGACCATTTCAAGTTATTGAAAGACACCCAAAATTCTTCAAAATCCAAATAAATAATACAGACAAGAATGTTTCAATTGATCGAATCAAACCAGCATTTATCGAACAAAATATTACAATTCCTCAACTTAGAGAAAAGAAGCGTGTTACATTTAGTTTTTTATAATTCTTGTTTCTTTTTGAAAGGGGGAGTATATGTAGGGAATTAATACTTTGTTTTTATATACTTGTTTCTTTTTGAATATGTTTTTAAAAAGTTAGTTTTTGTTTGTTTGTAAAAAGAAAATTTTATAATTGATATTACATCGTGACTCTCAATGAATTTAGAATTTTTAAATAAAATAATTTGAATTCTAAAATATGAATCCGGTACGCTCCGGTACTCCCTTGCGGTACTGCCCGACTGTCGTGGGAGCGATTTGGTATGACCAGTGCAACCTTCTAGGTCATGTCATCCCTCCTTCCGAAAGGAAAGAGAAGATGGGTAATGAGAGGTGGGAGGCATCATATCCGTAGATCAACCATCGAGTTGCACATCATCGCCAGACATCACCATAGTCAGCGCAGGCCTTATAAACTGTGTTGAATGGCGACCGATGCTGACCAACTTCAATAAAGCCGACTAGGAGGGTTTTCTCACCACCACAGAGAGCGCCTTCGCTGCTCTCCCCACCCCGTCTGACGTACGAGAAGGGGAAAAGGCGTTTCATATGGCCCTAATTTCAGCCTCCCATCAACACATTCCGTCAGGTAGAATAAAGGAAGTGCGTACATTCTTCCCCGCAGAGGCAGCGGCCCTGGCAAATGAACGAGACCATATTAGACGCCTGGACCCTACGGATCCTCAAATAAGGGATCTTAATGCGGAAATCAGACGCTTAGTAGATAAACACAAACGCGCTAAGTGGGAAGAGTACCTAAGGTCTTGCAACCTCTCGGCTGGAGTTGGCAAATTATGGTCGACGGTGAAATCTTTGTCCAACCCGACAATTTGTAATGCATCCTCCGTTGAACAAAGAGATTCGCCGAGCCACCAGGGAAGCGCATAAACACAAAAACAGCGATGCGCCCATTGCTATCTCCACAACAGAAGTTCATGAGGCAATTCGGAGATCTAAACCGACCAAGTATATAGGCCCCGATGCCATTTCCATGCAGATGCTGAAACACCTCGCCGACACCGACGAAGGCATAAGATACCTTACACACATTTTCAACCTTTCCCTGTCCACCTTTGTCATTCCTGAAAGATGGAGACAGGCAAAGGTGGTCCCACTACTAAACAATGGCAAGCCAGCTGCCGTAGGGGAGTCATATCGCCCGATATCACTCCTCTCGCCAGTAGTGAAGGTGTGGGAATCTATCTTATTACCGTATTTCACCGCAAACCTGCGGCTCGCCGAACAACAGCATGGTTTTCGCAAAAACCACAGCACCACCACCGCGCTGAACGCAATCACCACTCAGATAGGGGACGGTCTAAACCAAAAGCCTCCAAACCACAGGACAGTGCTAGTTGCGCTTGACTTGGCCAAGTTGGCCACTTGGACTATTATATATCGAAACTTCCCCCCACCAGAGGGTGTCTCGATCGTCTCTTACGCCGACCCACCCTATTCACGACGTGGACAACGCAAGTGAACATGGAATTAGACGTCTACGTTGATAGTGTAGTGTTTATAACTTGTTAAATATAAACTTCTGTAAATAATTATGTAAAAGAAATTTTAACATATTGAATTTGTTTGTTGAATCAAATATTGAAAATTGTATTTCATTATTCATTAAAATATTTTCCTGATATTACATCATTTTGATTTTTAATTTTTAAAAAATATTGAAGTTATAAGCTTCATTTGGCGATCCTGCCTCATAACGACGTTAACAGTTCCACATCGAGAACCAAATCTAACGAAAATATCGAACTAATTCTATGCGAAGCAACTTATTTTCTTGTGCGGATTCAAACTTCCAGGGAAAATAGAATATATTAAAAATAAAGACCGCCTCCCAAGCAACTGCACTTTTTATGAGGAATTTGAAAATAATATCCGAATTAAGGAATTAAAAACAACAAGACCATTCATCAACTGCACGAATCTGTAAAAATTTATTACAGCTCAACAACAACAGCATAAATAAATAAAAACCAACAATTTTATCAACAATCAGTGAAACAAACTTCAATTAAAATCATCAATCAAGATTATAGAAACAACAACAACTACAAGGTGGCGCAAAAGTAATCTTCCTATCAGAAAATGCTATAAATTTTGCGATTGGCCCTAAAATCAATTCTGTTTTGACATTTGTGTAGTAAACACATGCGAAATACTCGTTAATAAACAATGTTACGCTAAACTGCTCCAGAACGTGGAATATTGCTGACTAGTGTTGGAAAGTAACATCGATGTTTTTGAATTTTTTCAAACATCGATGTTTTTAAATCGATTTTCGTTGTTTTACTTCTTTGCCACCACTGATAAACAAACACGGAAGGTAAGTGAAAACGAGAACAATTTTATTTAGCAAAACAGGTTAAATACGAATAAATATTGTTTCCTTAGGTAATTGGTGTTGGCACGGTTCTAAATGAAGAAGATATTGGTGGATTCTAATTAGCGTTGGAAAGTAACATCGATGTAAAATCGATACATCGATGTTTTTAAATTTTCTCAAACACTATTGCTGACTATTTATTTGACCAATAATCGGTCGGTGACTTTGGCACAACATGAATTTCGTCGCAGATTTCCTGGCCGACCAACGCCTACTAGTCAACGAGTTCTTTTTGCCGCAACTTGATGAATTGGGATTGGAAAACATGTGGTTCCAACAAGACGGTGCAACAGCACACACTGCACGTGCCACAACCGATATGCCGAAGGATGCATTTCCCGGGCGCCTAATCTCCCGTTTTGGCGATTTGCCTACTTATCAACGAGTTCTTTTTGCCGCAATTTGATGACTTGGGATTGGAAAACATGTGGTTCCAACAAGACGGTGCAACAGCACACACTGCACGTGCCCCAACCGATATGCTGAAGGATGCATTTCCCGGGCGCCTAATCTCCCGTTTTGGCGATTTGCACTGGCCAGCAAGATCGCCTGATTTGACCACTCCAGACTTCTTTTTGTGGGGCTTTTTGAAGTCGCGGGTTTATGTCAACAAGGGGAGCACCACACAATCCCGACTTCCAAAATCCCGACACGACTTAATCCAGACAATTTTCAAAAACTCCGAAAAGACAAAATCCAGACATAAAAAAATCCCGACATTACGAAATCCAGACAAGACAAAATACAGACATAAGGCATTACAGACAATTCAAAATCCCGACATCAGTAAATCCAGAAACACACAATCCAGACAATGCTTACCATAATTTTTCTTTAGAGTGAAAAAACAAAAACAGCGGATATTTTTAAAAGTTTGCGAGATATTTGCAGTTAAAGTTCAAATTTTTCTGTCATTTTCATGTGGTTGTTGTAATCACAAATTACCCTGTGAGAAAAGAGTGGCAAACGTGGCACGCGGAAGGACATCACCGTGGCGGTAGCCACGGCTATGGCACACACCCGGAGTTGGGATGGCGTAGCCCAGGGTTATTTTTTGAAGCGCGGCCAAAGGCCGCCAATGCGGAAAGGTTGTCTCCACATAAATACCATGGATCACGCCCTGAATTGGGGATCTGACCTGGGCCAATTTTCGGTTTTTCACTTATAACTTTTCACTGAAACAAAATATTGCTTTTCCCCTTCGGATTATTGTTACGGAGGTCAAGACTCGTCTTTTGATACCTCTCTCGAGATTTTTTAAAAATTAATTTTTATATTTTGTCTGGATTTTTTGTCGGGATTTCTTGTCTGGATTTGGTCGTGTCGGGATTATGATTGGTCGGGATTTGGTCGTGTCGGGATTTTGATTGGTCGGGATTTGGTCGTGTCGGGATTATGATAGATCGGGATTTGGTCCTGTCGGGATTTTGTAGTTCGGGATTATGTGTGTCGGGATTTCATTATACACCCGTCAACAAGCCTCAGACTCTTGCAGCTCTTAAAGACAAATCCGTCAAGAATGTGAAGACCTATCGCCGGAAGTTTTGGCCAAAGTGATGGAAAATGCCATAAAAAGGGCTCAAATGACAATCAACTGTGGCGGCGGCCATTTACATGACATCATATTCTCGACTTGATGTAAAAAAAATTAAAAGACCAAATAAAAATAGTCCACAAGAAGAATCAAAGTTTTTCATTTTGTTTTTGAATTACAGCCAAAAAACATCGGAAGATTATTATTATTCATACAATTTTTGTAACTCCCTTTTCATAAATTTTCACAATGGTTACGCGTACACCTGATCGGAACCCTTTATCATTAATTGATTTCACACAAACAAATAATACTAACAATACCCCACAATTAATACATTCAACAGATATTCTTAACACACACAAGCAGCCGGATTCCACTCATCGCCATCGCATAAATGCTAAAATTCGCCAAAATCCTAAAGCAAAATGAAATCTCAGAATATTAGGAGATTTAGCTTATTTGCGATTCTGAAACGCATGTCGCCTAGCTAAAATATAGTACGGTTATCTTTTCGCTTGATGGCGCTGGGATAGCACAGCCATCTGTCAATTTAGTTGTGATTCCTTACATGCCATAAATCACCAAAAATAGCCCGAAATAGACAAAGGCTACTAGAAGTAAACCCCATGCTTTGGGCGCAGAGAACACTGAAAAATTTATTTACAGACAATTTCAGAAATGTTTCTTAGCATCTCCAAGCCACGAGTGTCCTAAAAGTTATTTATACAAGATATAAGTGGTTGCGCGATTCCGTAGATCGGGTAAAATAATAGATTAAGGTTTGGACCCTAACTTGTTCACAGCACATCATATGATACTCCCAACTTCCAACAAGTCTAACGGTTCAATTAACGCATGCGCCTGCACTGCGGTGTAGGAAGTATTGAACCGATAATGGATTGTGAGAACACCTATGGGATTCTTAAATGCTACGTTTGATGTTATAATTTTGTTGTTGTAGCGCTACTTAGCCCTACCTAGGTAGTCAGTATCTTACCCAGTAGTGTCATCGAACTCTTCTAACGGAAGTCCTAGAAACCTAGCGGCTTCGACAGGGGTGCACCAGAGGGAGATGGGTGTTAGAAGAGTAGGCTCGGTTGAGCAGACAAAAAGATGGTCTCACTTCGAAAATTGGGCCCTTTAGCTTTATTCTGCATTTATGGGGTTTCGGAGTCATCTCTATACCGCACTTATACTCTATATCGATGGCTTAATATAGAAAAGGCGTATCTACACTTTTCGTTACTTTTCAGGAGAAGGAAAAAACTGAATAAAACCTTAAAAACTTAAGATGGAAAAAACATTTATATTGCAATTTTTATTCAAAACAGGTAACAAATTCAATTCTGGTATAATTTTGTTATTATTTTTAATTTTTTTGAAGTTATTTGAGATAGGGCTTTTTGTTATTATTTTTCTTGAAAATAAATTTAAGTTAGGGCTTTTTGTTGTAAGTTAATAATTCATGTTTGAAGTAAAATAAATAAATAATTAAAACTAAAATACATATTTCAAGGCAGATTTTATTATACTCAAAATGAATTAGGTTTTATAAGGTATATACGCATATTGTCACTTGCGAAGCGAATACATTTGGCGAGTCGAACGGATTGGCGAACTCACCTAAAATTTGCATTGTGAGTGGCGAATGAACTTTTTCGCCTGCCATGTTATGTTGCCATTCAAACAAATTCAAAAAGTTCATCCGAATTTGACGTTTCTGTCATTTTTGTGTCATTTGCATATGTTTTTGTTTATTTATTTGTACAAAAGAGCGCGATGTTTGTGTAATTGTAGTAGGTAGCGAGGATGATGTGCGTCAATTGGAAATGGCAGCTCATACAAAAGTGGTGCTAATTCGGATACAGATGAGCTGGATGTGGGAAGTAGTGGTGCAATGAAACGTAAAACCCACAGTGGTACCAATGGTGATTTAATGATAGTAGAAGACGTTTTGCAATCACATCCACTTAAATATAACAATTGGCAATAGCGCAAAAGATGCGCATGAATACATAGTGGTGCGCCTGCGTTACTTCAAACGTTTGTGTTTTGCCACTGCAGGAACATTACAAAAAATTATACCAGATCTTATTAAATCCATTTAACAAATGTGGAACTCTCGCTTGAATTTAATGAAACAAATACGGGCTTTGGTTCAAAAACAAATTGATTTACATATATTTGAAAGAAGAATGTGTATCCACTACTCGCCCCTCATGCAGTCTTGTACAATGGACTTCACTCACTTATGGTTCAGTTAAGCTTGCATAGCAGGGCATAGCATAGCAATACACAGCACGTAAAAGAAAATGTTGATTATATTTCGCACAACGCACATCCCCTCAAAATCAGATATTCGCGAAACATATAGAATTTCATGAGCTCGCACACATTCTTTCAGCTTTTCTTCTTCCATTACAAAGCTTTTATTTGCTTTTTACTAAAATTTATAAGAATAATAAGCAAAAGCTTTGACAGTAGGTATGTTAAGTTACATAGAGATCAAAATTCAACAGACTTCTATGCCATGCTCTGGGTTGCTTGTATAATCGAATACATGTAAAACCAATTCAACAGATATCGAAAATGACAGAACCCATGCAATGTATTGCTATGCTATGCAAGCATAACTGAACCATTATGAAGAGTATGTTGCATCTGCACCCGGAGATTGTCACTAGTAATCATTTTTTAACGTGCCATCGTTTACCCACATTGACCTAGAGGAACTATTATTTAATTTCATTAAAAAACACACAAAAGTTGTTTACTTACTTCTATGTTGTTTTATTTTCGGTTAAAATTCTTTTTTCTATCAAAATATATGAATAAACACAAAACTTGTCGCTTCTTTTTCTCAAATGCGAATGAAATAAGCATTCGTCAAATTTTGACACATTTGGCGAAGCGAATCTAAGTTTTTCGCTACTGGCAATTCGAGAAGTTCATTTTCGTCACTCATTCGCCACTTTTTGGCGAATTCGCCACAGATTCGCATGCCGCAATTCGAGACGGCGAAATTCGTCAAAATTTTCATTATCTTCGCATGTGACAATATGCGTAATAGTATCATAAAAATGGTGGCAATCTGTTGGAAGAAATTTTTTTAGATCTTGCAAATGGTCCCACTTTTTTTTAGATATGGCTATTTTCTCTTTATAAAGACAATCGGGGGACACATTTTCAATCGGAAACTTCGATCTCTGTGGGAGTAACTGATATTCATCTGTTATATTTGTTTTAAAACAAATTGATCCTGACGAGTCATACGCCAAGGTTCGAAGCATGCTTACTGTATGATCTCCAATGCCCCTGCCTGTAATTTAAGAAAAGCTTAAGTATATAACTAAAAAATTGTTTCAGTGTGCAATATTCACCTGGTCGTATTGATGTGTATATCTTTGAAATATTTTCGAAATTTAAAAAATAATCATAACGCAAATGGTGCGCTTGTAGAGGTGCTGGAACTTTTCTAGCTTCCTTAATGAGTTGAACAAATTGAGACGGCAAGTTTATTTGTTTTTTTATTTATTTTTCTCTCTATAAGGGAATGCGTGGCATCACATTCCATTTGCGTATGATCACTTATTAAAAACTTCTGTTCAATTGTTATTTCGGTTTCCTTTGAAAAATACACCAAGGCGTTGGACAAAACCGTATTACGATTTTGGTGAAAGCAACCATCCGAGTAAATAATAATGTGATGGGTTTCAGGCGATGGAGCATAGAAATTTCTTAAGTGTTTAATAATACATGTAGCAAAAACGGAAGAGACTAAATTTCCATCTGTTTCATCCCACACATAATTATCTGATTCATGCGTTACAATATTATAGACAGTAAAGTTATGTAGTTGAAGCTTCATTTTATAATATGCAGCACTCGCGTTTAGTTGAGGCACTAATTTAACTGCCTGCACATCCATACAGAATACTGCATATAGTCCGGATTTAGCATTTTTGACATCGTTTTGCTTTTCTGCACGCATTTTTTCGATTTCTTCTCTATGTTTTTCGTATTGCTCGTCGGAAACATTATTAGCTTTATGTGATACGCATAAATTGCACTGATCTTTTCTTGGCTTAAAAATTGAATAATTAAATTCCTTTATTAATTGTGCAAATATTGGGTACGACAATTTTAGGCCTCCATTTTTTTTTCGGATTCACACTCGTTGACATAAAGCTTGTAAATCTGCTGATATGAGGAAAAATCCGATTCGAAGTATAACTTTTTGCTATCTTTTCGACAATAATGTGACTCCATTTTTGGCAACTGCTCTAGTCATTTTTTTAGAAAGTCACGTCGGTTTTTGTTGCGCTGACCTATAAGTGATGATCGCTTAGCATTTTTGCGCAAAATTGAAGCTTTATCGGGACAGCATTGAGTACCATATTTACTGCCACTGCTAATCCAATTTCGAACCATCTTTTCCTTTACTCCTAGTGTTGAATAAAACATTTTACGGCACACTTGTAATCGCTTTGAATTAATACTCAAGAAATATGATATTGACTGATTCCGTCTCGAATTTTCAGAGGTTTTCCTTTTTGTTTCAGAAAAGCTTGTAAGACCTGCAACATACTGCCTTTTTTGCTCCTGTCTTTTCGCGTGGACTCATTAAACGTCGAACACTTTCTCATCGCACTTTTTACACAAAATTGTGATGAACATGGCTCTCCTAATTGAATAGAAGATTTTTGACAAAGTTCTTTTTTTGATATACCCAAATATTCCATGCCTTCCATTCTTTTCTTTTTATTTACATTTTGTTTCCATTCGGACTTGTTAGCAGTATTTTTCCTTTTTGGAACACCATCTGAATCAAAATTTTCTTTAGCACAATTCATGTTATTAAAACTTTTAATAAAAAAACTGTTTCCAACACAAAAAAGGTTAATTCGACTGACACAAAAATGACTTAGGGCTTTTTTCTTTTAAAAAAAACTTCGAATGAGTTAGGGCTTTTTTTATATGACTATAAATCCGTTATTTGCGATCATAGCCCACTAATTTTTTAAGGGGAGGTGTATTTGACAGTGGTCTACCAGAATACATTAAAAACGCGATTTCGAAAAAAATATAGATACGCCTTTTCTATATTAAGCCAACGATATGATCATTTAACTTTGGATGCATCCTAGGTGAGTTTTTATCCCAGTTATTTTTTAAACATATTCTCAATGCTAGTAGAGTAGAAGAGATTTTTTGAGTGGTTGAATTGTAGACACAGATATACGGCCTTGGCAGACACAGATAAACGTCCTACGAGAAGTGCAAAAGTGTATTTTGCGAGTCCGTATTGGATCGGTAAAGGGTTATTTTTTTGAAGCGCGAACGAAGGGATCCTTCTCAAGCCGATGTTCTGCCTGTAAATAAATTCCTTGGATCACGCCTCTCATTTGGGTTCGGACTATTAATACCGAGGTGAAAACGCTTCTTTGATACCTCTTTCCATTTTTGGACGTGGTTTAGCAGTTGTTTCCTAAAGGAAAAAACTACCAATTTCTATTTTTCTTTTAAATGGCATATATTTTATGTCAATGAGTGTTTTTTTGACATAAAAAAATTTAATTCTAACATTTTATCATACATATATTTTGTATTTTAGCAACAGATTTTTTAGGTTGCCAAAATAAGCATGCTTTAGGAGAAAAATAGAGATTAGTCGCTGACGTTATCTGGTTCACTCGTGTTCATCGCTTAAATGTGCCAAAAAAATGAATCAAAATGAAACAGAAAATGGAGATTTTAGGAGATTGTCATTCACGGGAATCGGAAAAGTTGCCAAAATGCAGTTAGAGATTTTGGCGATCGAGATTAAGCGTTAGCGATTTGCAGAATCCTGCTGCAGCACTCGGAAATAGCAGCGTCTTCGGTAAAATTACCAAGTTTTTGGAATGACGATCCCGAAGCGTGGTTCATTCATATTGAGGCGCAATTTGCTTCTAAAAATATAACATTAGATAATACCAAATATGAAGACCTCATAATTTCACTTCCCCAAGAAGTAATAATGACAGTTTTTGATATTATTCAAAATCCTCCTTCCGAAAATAAATTTGAGAATTTAAAAAAACATCTCATAGAACGCCGTTCACTTAGTGAGCGTAAAAAATTGGACCAAGTAGTATCTGTTACAGAACTTAGAGATACAAATCCTTCCTGATTTATACAGATCCCTTTTAGTGTTAGCAGGTACAAATTTTAATGCAGATTTATTAAAAAAAACTATGGCTACGTAAACTGCCCAAAGATCTGAATGTAGCTTTGACTGCATCAAATGCTGCCAATATTCAAGATATGCTTAAATTAGCTGATGATATGTGGGAGGTAATGAATAAAAGTGAAATTTGTAGCACCAATGGAACAAATAAAAATTTCCAATTTAAAAAAACCGTAGAAAGTTTAGTAAAAATTACGTCTTCAATGTGCGAAAATTTTGCAAAATTATCCATGGAAGTTTGTTCTATGAGACAGACCATAGAATACAGACCAGTAAGAGATTTTAGATCAGTTCACAGGAATCGTTCACGAACTAGATCACATTCTCAAAACAGACTTTGTGTATATCACTATCGCTTTGGTGATAAAGCGAGAAAGTGTATCAAACCTTGCGCAATTACTAGTTCGGGTACAATTGACAACATTGACATTACTTCAGATGATGTATCTATAGCAATATCTAACATAAAATCTAGCTACAGTCGCGACTTAGAAGGATTTGCTCCAATTTTTATAAAAATGTTTTGTGATACTATCTGTTCACCTTTAGCTTGTATTTTCAATGCGTGCCTTAAGAAAGGGGTCTTCCTTGATTGCTGGAAACTCTGCGCAATCTCGCCGATATTTAAGTCTGGTGATCGAAATAGCATCACATTTTAAACACTAAACTTTTTCAACTTTTCAAAGACCTTTTTAGCCAATATCAACATGGGTTTCTACCGAGGAGATCCACATGTACCAACCTTCTTATTATAACAAATCAAATTGTTAAGGCGCTCGAGCAAAAATATCAGTTGGATGTTATATACACTGACTTTTCCAAAGCTTTTGACAAAGTCAATCATTCTGTCTTACTTCACAAGCTCTCTTTATATGGAATAAGAGGCACACTCTTAAAATTTTTGGAAAGTTTTTTAGTGGACCGGAAGCTTTTAGTTAAAATAGGACCAACAAAGTCCGATAGTCTTGTCTACGCATGGTCAGGAATACCACAAGGCACCCATTGCGGGCCTCTACTTTTTATACTGTTTATAAACGACTTGCCACAACATTTCAAGTTTTCTAAGTGCCTAATGTTTGCCGATGATGTGTAAGTATATATGCCGATTTGTAGTTCGAATGATTGTTATAATCTCCAATCTGACCTCGAAATACTTCAGCACTGGTGTTGCGCTAACAATTTGTTTCTCAATACGAGCAAATGCAATGTAGTTTCATACTCCAAAGCTCTTAACCATATATTGTTCGATTATTCAATAGATAATGTTATTCTAAACCGTTTGGAGGAAATTAAAGATCTCGGTGTGATTTTTGACATGCGTCTAACGTTTAATAGGCATTTTGACGTTACACTCTCTAAAGCACGTTCCATGTTGGGATTTATAAGACGAAATTCGAAAGAATTTAAAGATCCTTGCACACTAAAGTCTCTTTATATCTCTCTAGTAAGGAGTCACCTTGATTATTGTTGTCTTGTATGGAACCCATACTATTCGTCCCATATTAACAAACTAGAAGGAGTTCAAAGGAACTTCACGAAATTTGCTTTATTTAAACTAAACTGGCCTTCCGGTGTGCCGTCATACAATAGTAGGAGGAAACTTCTTGGCCTACAATCCTTAGAAGACCGGAGAACCTACTTTGCGATATTGCTTATTTATAATATTCTTAACCAGAAAATAGATTGCGAGGAATTACATGGTTTAGTCAATATTAATACCATGTCGCGCGAATTAAGGTACAATCGATTGCTCGTCGAAACGTCACATAGAACTAATTATGGCTACAATGAGCCAATTGAAAGAAGTATACGTATATGTAACAATTATGCATACTTGATAGATTTTAATGCCACTTTACCTACGCTCAAATTAAATATATTTACTGAACTAAACTAGCTATAGTCTGTAAGGTTAAGCTGTAGACTGAATAAATAAATAAATAAATAAATATATAAAAAGTGAATTTAAGGAAAACTAATTCCTCCTGTTACTGCGGCGACAAGTAATGGGTTGAACGAAATTTCAACACGTCGCCTCTTTATTTATGATAAAGACAACACATTACAATTTTTGATAAACAGTGGTGCTGAAATTTCTGTACTTCCTGCTTTATTTTTAACGGCAGCCAATGGCACGCCCATAAAAACCTATGGTAAAAAATTATTAAAAGTAAATTTATGTTTGAGACGAGAATTTCCATTTAGTTTCGTTATTGCAGATATAACAGAACCCATTATCGGCGCAGATTTCTTAGAAAAATATGGTATTTTAGTTGATTTAAAAAATAATTGTTTGGTTGACCCATTGACAAATATCTCAGTAAATGCAATATCAGGGTTTTCAAAAATATCGCTACCGAAATTATTTACTATTGAAGATAAATACACGAAGTTATTAAATCGTTTCCATCACTTATATCTGATCCTGATTACAATAAGTCAGTGAAACATTCCACTGTTCATCGTATTACTTATAATGGTAAATTACCTTTTTCGAAACCAAGGAGACTAGATCCAATTAAATTTAAAGTAGCAAAATCTGAGTTTGATTTTTTAGTGAAATCGGGTATCTGTCGTCCTTCTCATTCGCATGTTGCTTCTCCATTACATTTAGTTTCTAAAAAGGATTCCAATGATTGGCGTCCGTGTGGTGATTATCGACGATTGAATTATATAACAGTTCCTGACTGGTATCCACTCCCTCATATACATGATTTAAATATCAACTTACGTTCGAAACATATTTTTACAAAAATTGATTTAATACGCGCCTACCATCAAATACCAATGGCGGAAGAAGATATTGCTAAAACCGCAATAACCACACCTTTCAGTCTTTTTGAATTTGTTAGAATGCCTTTTGGTTTAAGAAACTCTGCGCAGACGTTTCAACGTTTTATAAATGAAGTTTTAGCAGGTTTAGATTTTGTTTTTGTATACCTGGATGATATACTTATAGCAAGTAACACAGAGGAAGAACACATGCAACCGAACACGTACTAACCGTTTTTAAAACTTTAGCAAAATATGGAGGTATTAGACCAACTAGTGCAAAAGTCAAAGTCATTCGTGAGTTTGAACGCCCTAAAACCGCTAAGCAAATGCAAAAATTTATAGGTATGGTAAATTATTATCTCAGACGTATACCAAGACTAGCGGAGTATTTAAGCCCAATACATACAATGAAAGAAACAGAGTTTAAATTTAAATGATGAAACTGTAAAAAATTTTTAAAAAATTAAAGAAGCATTTGCATCAAACGTACTTCTCAATAATTTTGACAAAAATGCAAATCTTTCTATATCAGTAGATGCTTCATTAACTGCTTTAGGGGGTGTTATTGAACAACACATTGGAAACGAAATTGAACCTTTAGCTTTCTACTCAAAAAAGTTAACACCTTCCGAAACTAAATACAGTGCTTTTGACCGTGAGTTATTAGCAATATATGAAACAATTAAACATTTTAGGTATATATTAGAGGGACGCAAATTTACGGTTTATACAGATCACAAACCTCTTACTTATGTTTTAGATTCTAAAGTTGACCGTAGTCCCCGTCAGACAAGGCACCTTATATACATTTCCCAATTTACTAGTAATATCAGTAGCACGATTCACTAACTTTTTTAACGTAATTTGTCAACGATAAATTAACGTAACAATAATTTTAACTATCTATGCTATTCACTAACTTTTTGTCAACTCTTCAATCGTTAATTTATCGTAGTCGATTTGTAAATTGATATTTTATCACGTTATCCGTTGGTGTCGTTGAAATATTGGTTAAAATAAAAATAAATTACAAACAAATTTTTTGAGCAAGAAGTATTTCTATATTTCGTTAGCTTCATAAGAAAAGGTGCTAAGTCAATATTTTCTAACTTTTCAGGAGAGGCAAAAAACCTCCTAACTTTTCCTGTTGTTGCTATTTTTAAAATCTGAAAATGCAGTTTCCTTCCTTATGTGAGCGTGCTAAAGTACCCGTCATCGGCATATTTTAGAATAAAGCGTGTGCAAAGTTATGAGCTTCTTTGTGACTTAGCACATTTTCCTTCCATAATTTTTTTTTTTTGTTCGACTTAGCACATTTACTTTTAAATTAGTGTTTCATAGAAAAATGTGATTGCCCTAAAATTTCCCTACAATATGGGTAGCAAATGAAAGGGGAGATCCCCAGGTTTTCCTTAGACTACGATATATTTCGATAATTTTATCGGTCAAAATGTGTTGCCCAAAAACCTTAAAATTTCCGTAGAATATGGGTGTCCAACGAAGGGCATGGCCACAGCTTTCATTTTTCTTTCACTTTTCGATATTGCGGTTGATCTATACTATAATCAATCTCTAAAAAAGTTGTGTCTGTATATTGGGAATTTCTTTGAAAAAATGACTGGGGATGACTTGGGGAATGTTTAGGTACAACTAAAAAGTCAAATGGAAAGGAGATGACAAAATGTTTAAGTTAGACTATTAAAAAACGCCTTTACGTTAGTTGGTTGCCGTAGACATAAACGGGATAGAATGTGGGGAAAAAAGTTTCAAACTGAACGGGAAGTGGTCAAATTCCCTTCCCCCTGGGTCCGCCATTGTTGGCAAGGCAGATGCATTTTTTCTGAGAAGCTTTTAATTGCAGAAATACACTCATAGATTTAGGTAAAATAATGCCGGTAAGCTGCCAGAAACAACTTTTTCTAAAGAACCTGCGAAATTCGATATTTGAGGCTAAGAACACCATCTCTATACCTCAGGGACCAGCTTATAAAAGTGGTATAGTAATAACTGTATATCAATATATAAAAAAATTTTATGAAATGAATAATTTTCATTTTCATGTGGACTTAGCACGTTGATTTTTTGTAATATTTTTTTTTATTGACTTAGCACATTTGCATATCACTACATTACAACATGTAAAACCAACATTATGGTAACTTTTTGTTTGGTAGACGATGTATTTTTAGTTGTAGCATCTTACTGCATTAAAATCTCAGTTTCTAAAAAAAGTTGACTTAGCACCTTTTCTTATGAAGCTAACGATTTAAAAAAAAGTATTTATTTAAAAAAAAATATATTATAGAAAAAATGTCTTCTAGTTATTGGTATCGAACTTGCGACGTCTATTTTGTTATCCAGACGCTTGTCAGCTGCGCTACTGCGACACCAACGGCGGCGCTGGCAAATGCTGCACTTAACATTTAAGCAACGTTCTAGTCAATTTCGACTGAGATGCCACATGTCATCATTTTAAACAATTAGCTGCACGTTATTGTTAAATCCGAGTTAGTGAATCGCACAATTGTTAAATTAAACAGTATACGTTAATGATAAATATCTCTATTGCGAAATTGTTAAAAGTTAGTGAATCGCGCTACAGGCATATTTCAGGCAAACAAAATATTGTAGCAGACATTCTTTCACGAATTCCAGAAGTAGAAACTTTAGATACTGGTGAGTTCAATCTTAGAAAGTTATATGAAGAACAGCAGAAAGATTCATTTTTAAATAATTTTTTAAGAAATCCAGATAGTATTTATAATTTAAGAGAGATCGATGTTCCTATTCTTAATCTTAAAATTTTTTGTAAAGAATCGAATGGAATTACTAGGCCATACATTCCACAAAGCCTTCGTAAAGAAGTATTTTCTAAATTACATAACATCGCACATCCTGGCACTAGAGCTTCTCGACATTTAATTAAATCAAAATATTTCTGGCCATCTATGAATAAGAACATCAATGAGTGGGTAAGGTTTTGTACAGATTGTCAAAAATCTAAAGTATTTAGACATACTAACCACCAAACCCCCCCCCCCGTGCGCACGGGCCTGACTGCATATCATCCGCAAGCTAATGGCATGATTGAACGTTTGCATAGACAGCTAAAAGCTTCTATTTAAGCTAGGGGAAATTACGTAAATTGGTCAGATGAACTTCCTATTGTGTTATTGGGTTTACGATCTTAATTCAAGGAGGATGTTAAATCTACCGCTGCAGAACTAGTTTATGGACAAAATTTACGCTTACCAAGTGAACTTGTAGTTCGATCTGAACCAAATTTTCATTTTGATGATTTTCTTACAAAAATTAACAGCCATTTCCAAGGTTCGGGCATATCTCATCATCAAAATTCAAACAAAATTTATGTACCTAATGAGTTGAAATCATGTTTTAAACCTTCATATGAAGGACCATATGGGTAAGTCCTGTGTAACGGACGCGACATTCGTACGCATTTAACCCTGGATAAAATGAATCATAAGCAGCAGAATTAGGGGATATCATAATGTTTTTAAAGCACAACCACAATGCTTCATTCCACAAAAATTTTTTGGACCCTTAACATTTAACAACTTATATATATCCATATATAATGCTGTTCGGACGTGACAAGAAATGGAAGTAATTTTTTAATGCTTGTGAAAGTACGTAAAACTTAGCGAAGTTTAGGGGAACATTTATATTCCTTAAATGAGAGATTAAAGGTCAAAGAAGACCCTTCCTTCGAAGATTTACGAAATCTGAAACATGTTTTCAGAACATGGGATAGTAAGCGAAAGTCCTGTAACGGACGCGACATAACGGACGCGACAAATTTTTCCACCACTTCTGTAATAAAGATTACATATAGTAATTCCAACACAAGAACATATTAACTGTCAAAATCATCTAATATAATATTTATTGCTTCGTTTGGAAGCATTTTGTTTGCAACTTATGGTTCAGGCTTCCAGTATTACTGCTTTCAAGAAGTAATCAGTTGCACATCAGCTTTTTCGTATTTTTCTCATTTTTCTACTTATCTCTCAGCAAGCCGTCACCAGCTTCATAAAAACCACATAATCTAGCTGTTATTACTACAGACTATATTATTGTGTTAGTTTTTCTAAATAATTTTAGTAAAAAGCTCTTATTTTTAACCATTAACATTTTTGTTGTAGGGGGGCCTTATCTGAGACTTGCCCATATAAAGTCATTGACAAACATCCAAAATATTTCAAATTACAAACGCAGACCACAAACAAGAATATTTCTGTTGACAGAATTAAACCAGCATTTATAGAGAATAATTTTAGTACCATTCAAACAAAACCTAAGAAACATGTTACGTTTTGTTTAATTTAAATAATTTTTAAGAAAATTAATTTTGAAATATTTGGAGAACCGAACAGTTAAGCGTGAATATATCAACTCACTTTATTCATTTTAATTCAATGTCATTTTAGTACAGGGTTGTCTTATAATCTACTTAATCTAGGTTTATGTATAGTTGCATTTAATAGTATTTATTTAAATACAGGGTGATCAAAATCCATACACAATATAACACTACTCCACCCTTTATTTGATGTAATGTTAACGAGTATTTTAATAATCAAATTTAAGATGCGAAAGTTACAAACTTAAAAATTGTGCATACATACATGAACTGTGTGTGAAATCGTTTGGTATACAAAATAACCCTTAAGTTCTCCGGAAATCAGGAGCTTCATATCTGCTGACTTCTTTACGTATACGTGTACTCTTGCGAAGTTGAGTTTCCTCGGTGGATGTTGCAGCCGTACTGTCAGATTCATCGGTCGGATTTTGCGTCTGCGGCTTATTGGAAGTTGGAGTTCGATTTTCTCTTGGCTGCGTATATTCAAAATTCTCAGGAGCTTGCGTGTCGTGGGGATCAGAGCTATTTCTGCTCTTAAGCTGATTTCTATGGCGTTTGAAACAGCCATTTGGCGTTTTTACTAGGTATAACATCCTGCCAATATGTCGCACAATATGACCTTTTATCCATTTTGGACCTCTTGCGTAGTTTCTCATAAATACCGGTTCATTTAATTGGAATTCTGGTTTGCTTTCCAATTTTCTTTTGTTCTGGGTTGGCTGCTCGAAAATTTGGCTTAGTACGGTACGAATCGGTCTTCCATGAAGAAGTTCCGCTGGTGTCTTCCCCTCACCATTGGGTATAGAACGATAAGTAGCTAAGTATTTTGTTACTGCGGCTTGAATCTTGAGCCCCTCTTCGATATTCTTCTTGACAGACACCTTAAATGTTCTGACAAAACGTTCTGCCAACCCATTTGAAGCTGGATGGAACGGCGCTGATGTCACATGTTTAATACCCAGTTGTGCACAAAACAATTTGAACGAGTCAGACGTGAATTGCGGGCCGTTGTCGCTGACAATGGTTTCAGGAATTCCTTCAATGGCCAAAATTCCCGATAGTGCAGATATCGTATCGACGGATGTGGTCGACGTCATTTGTACAACAAAAGGGAACTGCGAAAATGCATCTACGCAAATGAGCCACATAGAATTAAAAATAGGCCCAGCAAAATCGATGTGTACTCTTTCCCATGGACGATTCGGTTCAGGCCAGCTTTCGTACTGCCGTGGGGGTGCCGGATTTACCACTTTGCAAATGTCGCAATTGTTAGCCATTTCGACAATGTCTTTGTCCATGTTGACCCACCAGATTTTTTGCCTAGCTAACTGTTTCATTTTTGTTACCCCCAGTGTCCGTCATGTAGCAATCGAAGAATTTGACCACGGAGAGCAGCGGGAATAACGACACGGTTATACTTCGTTTGGAGGCAAATTAGATTACTATTGATTGTTAGAGCAAATCGGTGGTCGAAAAATGGCCGCAGATCCGCATCTTCTGCTTTCAATTTCTCAGGCCAGCCGTGCCGCACGTAAAAACGGACACGTTTTAGAACTTTATCGTTGTCGGAGTGCTTACAAATAGTTTCAGCGTTGATGGGCGTATCTAACTCGCCTACATTGTAGCACGCTTCTTCGTCATCAAACGATGTATCGGAGCCAAGTGGTAAGCGAGATAGCGCGTCGGCGTTACCATGTTCGGTAGTTTTCCTATACCTTACATCATATCGATAAGCCATAAGTATAATGGCCCAGCGTTGTAACCGATGTGATGTCATCACTGGCAGTTGGTGGTTTGGATTAAAAATGCTTACAAGCGGCTTGTGATCTGTTACCAGGGTGAATTGTCGTCCATATAGATACTGGTGGAAACGCTTGACCCCGAAAATAATAGCTAACCCTTCTTTCTCAATTTGGCTATAGCGGACCTGATGTTTGTCGAGGGTTTTCGAAGCAAACGCGATTGGCCTTTCACTGCCATCAGCATACACATGTGAAAGCACCACCCCTATTCCATATGCAGACGCATCAGTAGCAAGGGTCAATGGTAACTTCTCCTGATAATGCACCAATTGTGACGCGTTGACTATGTGTGCTTTAAGGGCCTTAAAAGCTTGCTGTTGAGCGGACCCCCAAGAAAACTTTACATTTTTTCGGCGCAACATATTGATAGGAGCTGACAGCTGGGAAAAATTTGGTATAAAGTTGTGATAATAGTTTACCTTACCCATGACAGCTTCCACCTGCTTGAGATTTGTAGGCGGAGGAAGGTTCTGGACCGCTTTAATGCCCGATTCGTCTGGTAATATGCCCTTAGCACTTATCCTGCGCCCGAGATATTCAATCTGCTCTTGCAAAAAGAAACACTTCTCACGTTTGCACTTTATGCCATTTTCTTGTAAAATGTTTAAAATTTGTTCCAGGCGGCTAACATGTTCCGAAAATGTTAACGCCGTAACGATTATATCGTCTAGGTAATTCCCACAACCTTTAACCCCCTGTAAAAGCTGTTCGAGGTATTTTTGGAATATGGCTGGAGCGCTTGCAATCCCATAGGGGAGGCGTTGGTATTGGAACAACCCGAGCGGTGTGTTAATTACCATTATCTCTTTAGACTCATCGTCAAGCTCCATTTGTAGGTAGGCGTCTTTTAGGTCGAGTTTAGAAAAACGCTGACCACAGCTAATTGCGTGGAAAAGACTCTCGCGTGTCGGTAAGGGGTACTGTTCTACATCAATTTGTGCATTGACGGCTAATTTGAAGTCTCCACAAATTCTTATCGAACCATCTGCTTTCGGTGCCAACACAATCGGTGAAGCCCACTTAGAAAATTTTACGGCCTTTAAAATACCGGCACTAACGAGACGAGCAATCTCTTTTTTAAATTGTGGCATTTGGGAAAAGGGTATTTGGCGGCTTTTATAATACTTTGGGTGCGCATTTGGTTTTAAAAATACGCTGGCTTTAAAATTTTGTATTGTACCTAGTGCAGGCTGAAAAACCTGACTATATGTGTCACATAATTTTTTAACTGCATCTGTTTCACATTCGCTGATGTGGCATACTTGCTGGATTTCAAACCCAAACGCTTTAAAGAGGTCTAACCCAAATAAATTGTTGCCATGGTCGATCTCAACCACAACTATTGGAACGCTTTGTTCCTTTTTTCCGCACTTTACTTTAACAAACAGTTCCCCAATTACAGGAATTCTCTTTTGACCAAATCCAAATAATACCCTTGAACATTTTCGCAACTCTGGGCAATTTAAGCTATTGTATGTAGTTTTGTTTATAATTGACACGGTTGCCCCAGAGTCCATTTGAAATGGTATAATTTTGTTTAAGATTTGCAGGTTTATGTGATTTTTATTATTTTCAGTCGTTATTATCCCCGTAACACTGTAAATCGTTTCTATAAAATCAACTTCGTCACGTTTGTTTTTACGCTGGTGTTCTTTGTTTTTGTTACGCTCTTTATTTTCATTAGATTTGGTTTGTTTTGACATACATACGGCAGATATATGGCCTACTTTGTTACACTTATGGCATACCGAATTTCTAAATTTGCAGTTTTCTCTTTTGTGACCATGACCACAACCTGAACATGATTTGAACTTTGTTTTATTATCGGCTTTATTAGTCTTTTTTGATTTCGTATTCACAGCATTGACTGGACATTGTTTTTCTTGCACTTGCTCTTTTATTGTAGCCACTGTTTTCGTTGTTGTTTCATACGACTCTGCTATAAGCAAGACGTCGGCTAAATTGGGCTGCAGCTTTTGCAGCGCAGCAGATCGCACGGTATCGTGCGGTGTGTGTGTTAAAATTTGGTCGCGAACCATTTCGTCTACGAAATTGTGTCCACAATTTTCGGCGGAACAAATGAATTGACAGTCTCGCGCTAAGCCACGCAAATCGGCTACCCCTATACGTCTGTTGCGGCTTCATTTCGCTTTTGAAAAATTTGTAGCGTGCAGCGACAGTATGTCGCTTCGACTGGAAATGTTCTGTTAATTTACCAGTTATTTGCTCAAACGATTGTTCTTGTACATGTGCACTACCGAAGAGGTTTTTTAGCAACTCGAATATTTCAGTGCCTATCCACGATAAAAAAAATGACTTTTGTTTTTCCGCAGAGGTCACTGAATATGCTACAAAATGCTCATTTAACTGTTCTAAATACGAATTCCACGATTGTTGCTCCTTATTAAAACTATGAAAACATGGCACTATCACTTGGTGATTATTGGGAGCACCGCCTTCTCGCTGTTTAAGCACTGATTGTATGAACTCTTGTTGTTGTAAAAGCATCTTTTTTGTAAAGTCTTGCTGCTCTTTCAAGATTTTCTCAAACGCTTCACTTTCGCCCGGCATGATTTCAGTTATTTACACAAAATCTGTATAATTGTAGTTTTATTACGGTACGAAAAGCAAACAAGAGTGCGAAGTTTAGAAGGCGCGACTTAACACAAAATTTTCGGTATCCACTTAAATTTTTTTTTTTCTCTCTCGTCGCCAGATGAAATATTTGGAGAACCGAACAGTTAAGCGTGAATATATCAACTCACTTTATTCATTTTAATTCAATGTCATTTTAGTACAGGGTTGTCTTATAATCTACTTAATCTAGGTTTATGTATAGTTGCATTTAATAGTATTTATTTAAATACAGGGTGATCAAAATCCATACACAATATAACAAATTTTGTTTAATAATATAACTTATTATTTGATTTCATTTTTGAAGGGGGAGTATACATATGTAGTGTTTATAACTTGTTAAATATAAACTTTTTTAAATAATTATGTAAAAGAAATTTTAGCATATTGAATTTGTTTGTTGAATCAAATATTGAAAATTGCAAAAATTGTATTTCATTATTCATTAAAATATTTTCTTGATATTACATCATTTTGATTTTTAATTTTTAAAAAATATTGAAGCTATAAGCTTCAATAGTGTCAAGCTACCAACTGTCTCACACCCCAAAATCTTAGGGGTGACGTTTGATAACATGTTCAAATACGGCCCTCATGTAAACGCAATTGCCAATAAAGTCCAAAGCCGAAACAAAATCCTCAAGTCGCTAGCTGGCAGCACTTGGGGTAAAGACAAAGAAACGTTAATAGCTACATACAAAGCAATTGGTCTGCCGGTATTGAGCTACGCGACGCCAATATGGTCGCCATGGCTAGCTGACACACACTGGACGAGGCTTCAGGTCTGCCACAACACCGCCCTTCGAACCGCCACTCGGTGTCTTCTTATGTCTCCTGAGCACCATCTTCATAATGAAGCGAAAATGCTCGCCGTTAAAGAGCATAGTGAGATGTTGACCAGGTAATTTCTGTTCATCTGCTGCAAACCACAGAATCCGAACAGACGCCTGGTCAACGAGAATCCGCGCCCCAGGAGAATAAGAAGCCATCTACGCAAACATTTCGATGAGATCCGGCACCTGATTTCCACGCCGTTTGATCCTAAGGTGCACCGGCAGGCCCTCACCCTCATCCATACGAATTCGGTAAATTCCTTTGTCGGCTCTCTCCCGGCGAACGCCGTTCTTCAGGCAACAACACCACCCGTTGCCGAAGAGGAGACTAGGGTGTTGCTGGCTCAACTCCGGTCTGGATATTGTAATAGGTTAAACTCTTACCTATCCAGACTGAATCCCGACTTGCCTAATGTTTGTCCGGCATGCGGCTTGTCCCCCCATAATACTAACCATCTTTTTGTATGCTCAACCGAGCCTCTTCTAACACCCATATCCCTCTGGTCCACCCCTTTCGAAGTAGCTAGGTTTCTAGGACTTCCGTTAGAAGAGTTTGATGATACTACTGGGTAAGATACTGACTACCAAGGTAGGGCTAAGTAGCGCTACTACAACAACAACCAACACTTTAAGATTACTTAACACATCGCCAACCAGTACTCAGAAATATCTATCCAAATGCTTTTAATAGTTGCGGTTAAATTTGGTGGGAACCCGTATCGGATTAGCTTGTAAGTCGAATCTTTGTACCAAACAATACTAAAGCTCATTTTTCATTTAAGGAGACCAATTCTTTTCGACTTCGAAGAACTTTCGTTAAGTTCCAGAAAGGGGTGAGGGCCGCTTACAAGTTTGTTTAAGACTCCTGACCATACATTTTTCACACTTTCATAGTCAGTGGGATTTCGGGATGTACGCAATTGAGGTAATAATTTCTTATTTGAATAGGTTGTAATATAAAAATGAAAATTACAAATATAGAGAAATTGTTTTTACTCTTGTATAAAATCTGCTTAAGTTTAAATGCAGCATTTTGCATTTTCGGTAAATGCACATTAAGCAAGTTCGAATCATATTGTTTACAAGCATTTCCTTGAGGTAATAAATATTTACAGCAAGTTTGAAAAAATTTACAGCTTTTTGTTAAACTTTTGAATTAATTGCAATAGTTTCATTTAGGCGTCAAAATTCGTATAGTAGGCTGACTTCCTAAATATCAGCTAACGTGCGAAAATTTATGCTGCATTTTGTCTAAATACTAAAATTTGAGGGAAAGTACAAAATGCAATTGTTCATACTGTTTTTTTTTTGGGATTCTCCGGATTCTCTCTTCGGCTTTAGAATATGCAAATAGAATGAAGTAGAGCAAATATGATGAAAAAAAAGTTTTACTTTCAAAAACTGGGCACGGTACTCCGAAAATCACATTTATCCCTTAGGATTTTTCAAAGCTACCTACGCAGCCCAGAGTGACAATGTCAGTTTCGGCAGACTCCCTGAAGAAGATGCAAAATGCATCGAAGTTGGTAGGAAGAAAAAGGAAAAATAGAATATGATAAATCACCAATGGCCCAACAAAGATTATCATATACATAAAATGATTTTTCCTCGCATTTTGATTTTAAAAAAATTACAAATTTCTGAATAAATCTAAGGGATAAATCCGAAAGTTAAAAGTGGATATTACTATTTTTTCTTTCGAAAAACTATAGATTTTTACGTTGACGGAGCGAACTAAATCCACTATAAAATATTTTGAGAAATCGCATTTTTTGGAGTGGCGATCTCAGTTACTGCAAAAGTCAAACTTTGTTTTCATCATATTTGCTCGCGTTCATCCCATTTTCATCTCTGGAAAACTTAGTCAAATGTACGAAGATAAAAACGCATCTAAGAACGGTCTATAAGAATCGTATCATATTGTTCGAACCGCGGCCCACGTGGCTGTTTGCATTCCACTGATGCTACATGTCGAAAAAGAAGAACGAACAACTTCTACTACTTACCTCGACCCATAAAGGTTCCACAGCTTTTGGACAGCGTTCATAAATTCCAATTCCATGAGAGAAGTCAATGACTTCGTCATCAGTTCCATGGATAACTAGAACTGGTGACTTTACTTTGGAAACTTTGTCAATACTAATAGAAAATAAAGTTTTATTAAAATACATTATTCATTTTAAAACGTACCTTGGAAATGCATCAAAGAACCATGTTCTTTTCGTATTGCGGAAAACCACTCTCAACCCAGACATTAACGGAGAGTGGAGTATGACAGCACCAACTTCATATTTTGTGGCCAAATCAACTGTTGGGACTGTTCCAATGCTCTGTCCATACAGAATAATTGTCTCTGGATTTACATTAAATCTATATTCAAGGTATAATTAGAGGAGGACGAATAAATTATTTTATATACGGTGTTTATTTATTTATTAAGTCTATATATTGAACAACCCTTACAAACTAAATATGACAGCAATTAGGTAAAATATAATCAACATTGTAGTGCTTGCACGAAATTACTAGAGCTTGAAATTGTATATTAAATAATTTTATTATTTTCCTTTCAGCTCCCTTAAGCTAGCCCAACCTTTATAGCCCAATCAAAAACGGAAATCGTACTAAATTGCCCAATATTTATTGCTAATTTAGTACGCTTTCATTTAATTTATTGCACTTGCCTTTTAAAAAATATCGAGGGTTGGGCTACCTTAAATTTAAGCTAGCCCAACCACGAAAAAAATTTTACAATAATCAAAAAATGAAAACGTAATAAATATCCCTATATTTATTGCTAATTTAGTACGCATTCATTTTATTTATTACACTTGTCTTTTAAAAAATATCGAGGGTTGGGCTACCTTAAATTTAAGCTAGCCCAACCACGAAAAAAATTTTATAATAATCAAAAAATTAAAACGTACTAAATATCCCTATATTTATTGCTAATTTAGTACACATTCATTTTATTTATTACACTTGTCCTTTAAAAAATATCGAGCCCCCTTAGTCAGCCCAACCAGCGCAACCTTATATTCAAGCTAGACCAAACACGAAAAAAATTTTACAATAATCAAAAAATGAAAACGTACTAAATATCCCTATATTTATTGCTAATTTAGAACGCATTCATTTTATTTATTACACTTGTCCTTTAAAAAATATCGAGCCCCCTTAGTCAGCCCAACCAGCGCAACCTTATATTCAAGCTAGACCAACCACGAAAAAAATTTTACAATAATCAAAAAATGAAAACGTACTAAATATCCCTATATTTATTGCTAATTTAGTACGCATTCATTTTATTTATTACACTTGTCTTTTAAAAAATATCGAGGGTTGGGCTACCTTAAATTTAAGCTAGCCCAACCACGAAAAAAATTTTACAATAATCAAAAAATTAAAACGTACTAAATATCCCTATATTTATTGCTAATTTAGTACGCATTCATTTTATTTATTACACTTGTCCTTTAAAAAATATCGAGCCCCCTTAGTCAGCCCAACCAGCCCAACCTTATATTCAAGCTAGCCCAACCACGAAAAAAATTTTACAATAATCAAAAAATGAAAACGTAATAAATATCCCTATATTTATTGCTAATTTAGAACGCATTCATTTTATTTATTACACTTGTCTTTTAAAAAATATCGAGGGTTGGCCTACCTTAAATTTAAGCTAGCCCAACCACGAAAAAAATTTTACAATAATCAAAAAATGAAAACGTAATAAATATCCCTATATTTATTGCTAATTTAGAACGCATTCATTTTATTTATTACACTTGTCCTTTAAAAAATATCGAGCCCCCTTAGTCAGCCCAACCAGCGCAACCTTATATTCAAGCTAGACCAACCACGAAAAAAATTTTACAATAATCAAAAAATGAAAACGTACTAAATATCCCTATGTTTATTGCTAATTTAGTACGCATTCATTTTATTTATTACACTTGTCTTTTAAAAAATATCGAGGGTTGGCCTACCTTAAATTTAAGCTAGCCCAACCACGAAAAAAATTTTACAATAATCAAAATATTAAAACGTACTAAATATCCCTATATTTATTGCTAATTTAGTACGCATTCATTTTATTTATTACACTTGTCCTTTAAAAAATATCGAGCCCCCTTAGTCAGCCCAACCAGCCCAACCTTATATTCAAGCTAGCCCAACCACGAAAAAAATTTTACAATAATCAAAAAATGAAAACGTACTAAATATCCCTATATTTATTGCTAATTTAGTACGCATTCATTTAATTTATTACACTTGTCTTTAAAAAAATATCGGGCCCCCTTGGTCAGCCCAACCAGCCCAACCTTATATTCAAGCTAGCCCAACCACGAAAAAAATTTTACAATAATCAAAAAATGAAAACGTACTAGATATCACTATATTTATTGCTAATTTAGTACGCATTCATTTTATTTATTACACTTGTCTTTTAAAAAATATCGAGGGTTGGGCTACCTTAAATTGAAGCTAGCCCAACCACGAAAAAAATTTTACAATAATCAAAAAATTAAAACGTACTAAATATCCCTATATTTATTGCTAATTTAGTACGCATTCATTTTATTTATTACACTTGTCCTTAAATTTAAGCTAGCCCAACCACGAAAAAAATTGTACAATAATCAAAAAATGAAAACGTACTAAATATCCCTATATTTATTGCTAATTTAGTACGCATTCATTTAATTTATTACACTTGTCTTTTAAAAAATATCGGGCCCCCTTGGTCAGTCCAGCCAGCCCAACCTTATATTCAAGCTAGCCCAACCACGAAAAAAATTGTACAATAATCAAAAAATGAAAACGTACTAAATATCCCTATATTTATTGCTAATTTAGTACGCATTCATTTAATTTATTACACTTGTCTTTTAAAAAATATCGGGCCCCCTTGGTCAGCCCAACCAGCCCAATCTTATATTCAAGCTAGCCCAACCACGAAATAATTTCACAATAATCAAAAAATGAAAACGTACTAGATATCACTATATTTATTGCTAATTTAGTACGCATTCATTTTATTTATTACACTTGTCCTTAAATTTAAGCTAGCCCAACCACGAAAAAAATTGTACAATAATCAAAAAATGAAAACGTACTAAATATCCCTATATTTATTGCTAATTTAGTACGCATTCATTTAATTTATTACACTTGTCTTTTAAAAAATATCGGGCCCTTGGTCAGTCCAGCCAGCCCAACCTTATATTCAAGCTAGCCCAACCACGAAAAAAATTTTACAATAATCAAAAAATGAAAACGTACTAAATATCCCTATATTTATTGCTAATTTAGTACGCATTCATTTAATTTATTACACTTGTCTTTTAAAAAATATCGGGCCCCCTTGGTCAGCCCAACCAGCCCAACCAGCCCAACCAGCCCAACCTTATATTCAAGCTAGCCCAACCACGAAAAAAATTTTACAATAATCAAAAAATGAAAACGTACTAGATATCACTATATTTATTGCTAATTTAGTACGCATTCATTTTATTTATTACACTTGTCTTTTAAAAAATATCGAGGGTTGGCCTACCTTAAATTTAAGCTAGCCCAACCACGAAAAAAATTTTACAATAATCAAAATATTAAAACGTACTAAATATCCCTATATTTATTGCTAATTTAGTACGCATTCATTTTATTTATTACACTTGTCCTTTAAAAAATATCGAGCCCCCTTAGTCAGCCCAACCAGCCCAACCTTATATTCAAGCTAGCCCAACCACGAAAAAAATTTTACAATAATCAAAAAATGAAAACGTACTAAATATCCCTATATTTATTGCTAATTTAGTACGCATTCATTTAATTTATTACACTTGTCTTTAAAAAAATATCGGGCCCCCTTGGTCAGCCCAACCAGCCCAACCTTATATTCAAGCTAGCCCAACCACGAAAAAAATTTTACAATAATCAAAAAATGAAAACGTACTAGATATCACTATATTTATTGCTAATTTAGTACGCATTCATTTTATTTATTACACTTGTCCTTTAAAAAATATTGATCCCCCTTGGTCAGCCCAGCCAGCCCAACCACGAAAAAAATTTTACAATAATCAAAAAATGAAAACGTAATAAATATCCCTATATTTATTGCTAATTTAGAACGCATTCATTTTATTTATTACACTTGTCCTTTAAAAAATATCGAGCCCCCTTAGTCAGCCCAACCAGCCCAACCTTATATTCAAGCTAGCCCAACCACGAAAAAAATTTTACAATAATCAAAAAATTAAAGCGTACTAAATATCCCTATATTTATTGCTAATTTAGTACGCATTCATTTTATTTATTACACTTGTCTTTTAAAAAATATCGAGGGTTGGGCTACCTTAAATTTAAGCTAGCCCAACCACGAAAAAAATTTTACAATAATCAAAAAATTAAAACGTACTAAATATCCCTATATTTATTGCTAATTTAGTACGCATTCATTCTATTTATTACACTTGTCCTTTAAAAAATATCGAGCCCCCTTAGTCAGCCCAACCAGCCCAACCTTATATTCAAGCTAGCCCAACCACCAAAAAAATTTTACAATATTCAAAAAAATAAAGCGTACTAAATATCCCTATATTTATTGCTAATTTAGTACGCATTCATTTTATTTATTACACTTGTCTTTTAAAAAATATCGAGGGTTGGGCTACCTTAAATTTAAGCTAGCCCAACCACGAAAAAAATTTTACAATAATCCAAAAATTAAAACGTACTAAATATCCCTATATTTATTGCTAATTTAGTACACATTCATTTTATTTATTACACTTGTCCTTTAAAAAATATCGAGCCCCCTTAGTCAGCCCAACCAGCCCAACCTTATATTCAAGCTAGCCCAACCACGAAAAAAATTTTACAATAATCAAAAAATGAAAACGTAATAAATATCCCTATATTTATTGCTAATTTAGTACGCATTCATTTTATTTATTACACTTGTCCTTTAAAAAATATCGAGCCCCCTTAGTCAGCCCAACCAGCCCAACCTTATATTCAAGCTAGCCCAACCACGAAAAAAATTTTACAATAATCAAAAAATTAAAACGTACTAAATATCCCTATATTTATTGCTAATTTAGTACGCATTCATTTTATTTATTACACTTGTCCTTTAAAAAATATCCATCCCCTTTGGTCAGCCCAACCAGCCCAACCTTATATGCAAGCTAGCCCAACCACCAAAAAAATTTTACAAAATTAAAAAAATTAAAGCGTACTAATAAATATCCCTATATTTATTGCTAATTTAGTACGCATTCATTTAATTTATTACACTTGTCCTTTAAAAAATATCGAGCCCCCTTAGTCAGCCCAACCAGCCTAACCTTATATTCAAGCTAGCCCAACCACGAAAAAAATTTTACAAGAATCAAAAAATTAAAACGTACTAAGTATCCCTATATTTATTGCTAATTTAGTACGCATTCATTTTATTTATTACACTTGTCCTTTAAAAAATATCGATCCCCCTTGGTCAGCCCAACCAGCCCAACCTTATATTCAAGCTAGCCCAACCACCAAAAAAATTTTACAATAATCAAAAAATGAAAACGTACTAAATATCCCTATATTTATTGCTAATTTAGTACGCATTCATTTAATTTATTACACTTGCCTTTTAAAAAAGTTTTGAAGTTATTGTGGTTTAAAAATTCGCACTCCATCACGGATAATATGTCGTAATTCGCCACCAGATCACGGTTTGTGTCTTTGGTTAAGCGACATCTATTTTTGAAAATTTTTGCGCGTTCCCGCTGGAGTAAATTTTTTGGTTTAAAATTTGAGATCTGTCGTCGCTGCTGCGTTTACATAGAAAATTTGTTTATTTGCCTTCGAACCGTTTCCATGAATTGGCAAAATTCTTTCAAATCGAGCAGCAGAAAAAACGGTCAAAGTTATTTTAGCCTTCAAGCAGTTCGAGTGAAGTGTGTGAAATTTACCTAAAATGTTTAAAATAAAAATCTTTGTGTATTTTCTAATCCTTTATGGAGGATTTAATGTTGCCCACGCAATAGGCCGTCCTGTAAAAATAAACGAGGCCAATTTATTTGAAATATGTGTGAAATATAAAGAGCAAATTCTTTCAAGTGACAAAAAAAGTGTATTGCCTCGAAAAAATGAAATTTGGGTAACGATTGCGGAGGAGCTGAACGTCCATGTCAAAGCATCCAGCATATACACGAAAGTTATTGGAAATAGTTTCGGGATTCTAGATATCTTAATAGGAGTTCGTATTGAGAATGTGGATTACAAAATTATACTATTGAAAGTAAAGGTCGGTTCATAGTAAATTGAGACTCACATTATGGTAAACATCTCAGTTGTGGTACGCTTGTTTCAAAAATTGGTAGTAGGCATCTGTTTACAATACATGTCTCACTATGTCACTAAAATTTGAGCTTATTATATTTCCATTTCAAAAAGTTATAACCAATGGAATTGGCTCAGCGAAAACTAATTGTGCACAAATTTGTTGAAAATCCTACAATGTCGGTAACAAAGTTGGCTAAAGTGTTAGAGCTTCCAAGAAGTACAGTTTTAGGGTTGTGAAAAGATACAAGGAGACATTGAGCGTTAATAGAGCCCAAAGAAATTATGAAAACCCTGGTACAAGAGACCCGCTTTTGCAAAATAAAGTATTGCGTGCACTGAAGAATAACCCCGGGTTGTCAGATAGTGATATAGCCAAAAAACTCGCAACCTCAAAAAGTACAGCGAGCGAATACGTCTAAAAGGGGGACTGAAATCATGTCGTGCTATAAAATACCCAAATCGGACAGACAAGCAAAACTGTGTATCAAAACGTCGCGCTCGTTCATTGTACGACAAAGTTCTAACAACCTTCAAAGGGTGCATTGTAATGGACGATGAAACATACGTAAAATTGGACTTCAATCAAATCGAAGGTCGCAAATTTTATGTTGCATCACAGCGTGGAGGTGTAAGCGCCAAATACAAGTATAAAAAAGTCGACAAGTATGCAAAGAAGGGAATGATTTGGCAAGCTCTTTGCAGCTGTGGTTTGAAAAGTAGAGCGTTCACTATAGTTGGTACAATGACGTCCCAAATTTACATAAAAGAATGTCTTCAGGAAAGGTTATTGCCTTTCATACGATATCATCATTCACCCGTAAAGTTTTGGCCGGATTTGGCAACAATTCATTATTCAAATGCGGCTTTGAATTGGTACAGAGAGAATAATATAGATTTTCTTCCAAAAGAGCTCAACCCACCTAATTGCCCAATGCTTCGTCCAATTGAGGAATACTGGGCTATTGTCAAACTTAAACTAAGAAGGAGTGCAGGAGTGTTAATTGGAGCTGAAAAAATGTTGCATAAATGGAACCATTACGCTGCACAAGTCAATAGAGCATCTGTGCAGAAGCTAATGTCGTCGATCAAGAAACACACCCGAAATTTCATTCGCAATGCCATAGAATAATTTGTCAATTATTTGGATCTTGAAGATAAATAATTTATCATTAATAAAAGTTGAAAAAAACAAAGTTCAGCGTTGCCATTATTGTGCTAGAGAGGGTTATATGAGTCCCAATTTACTATGAACCGATCTTTAAGTAAATTCATCCTTAATTATTTTTTTATTACAAATGCTAGGTACTTGCGCGGATTTTTATTTCTTCATTGCAAGGTTTTGCTGTTGAAATAATAACTTATAGTTTTGCGTTTAATATTTCCTACTGGGAATATGTTTGTCATAATAAGAATGAGTAAACCATATTACATTAATAAGTAAACTATATATGTACAAGAGCTTTTGAAAACTCCAAATCGAAATGTAAATCAAACGTTACATATGAATTTTATCTTTTAGTCCTGATTAAATCGTTGAATCAAACACGTCTTGTTTTACTTATAACTTCGGTCGTGGTCGTAAGTATAACGCGCAATACAATTAATTGCTAACAAAGGTTATGGGCCTAGTTCACGTGTGAAGTTATTAAAAAGAAAAGCAATCGGGTCTCGAAATAAAAAATAATAATGAATTCAAATTTCCAAATTGAAAAACTGAGCGAAAACAACTATGACGTGTGGTGTATGCAAATGCGTAGCATATTGGTTAATATGGACCAATGGCGCATCGTTAATGAAGATTGCAAGCGAAGTAGTGAAAATGCAGAAAAGTGGGATCTAGATGATCAAAAAGCCCTTGCAAATATTATTTTATGTGTAAAACCATCGCAACTCAGTAATATAAAAGCTTGTAAAACTTCAGTGGAAGCATGGAAAAAACTCCGTGACGTTCATATGCCGAGTGGGCCTTTGCAAAAAGTGTCGCTTTATAAAAAGTTGCTTAGTAGCAGTATGTCTGCTGGTCAAAGCATGTCAACTTATCTAACTTCGTTTGTCGAACTCGTAGATAAATTAGCCGAAGTGAACATCGAATTGAACGAGGAGTTGAAAGTAATAATACTTTTATCTAGTTTGCCGTCCGAGTACGAAAACTTCGTTGTAGCCATCGAGACTCGTGATGAATTGCCGAATTTCAATGCTTTGAAAATAAAGCTTTTAGAAGAGGGTACCAGAAGAGAACAACAAGCTGATCAACAGGCATCTGCGCAAGCTGTTTATACAAGTGTAAGAGAAGCAGCGCATGATGGTAATAAATCAAATACAAAAGCAAAAGCTCATGCAAAGTCAAATGAGTTCAAAGGCAAGTGCTTCAGTTGTGGCATGCGCGGCCATACGGCTGCTCAATGCAAAAGAAAGAGCAAACAACAATACAATCGTGAAGATAAACAGAATACTAAAAGTAGTGAGCTTTCGTACGCTGTATATGCTGCTACTGTGGGGGATGAAAGAAATAAACATAGCTGGTGTGTCGACAGCGGCGCAACAACACATATGTGTTGCAACAAGAATATGTTCGTGTCATTGATCGAAAAACGAGAAAAAATTATGTTAGCAGCAGATAATTTCACTTTCGCTCAAGGCATAGGTACTGTCAAAATAAAAACAAACGAATGTGAAATAGAACTACGTGATGTTTTGTTTGTGCCTTCACTCAAAATGAACTTTTATTCTGTAAACAAAGCTTTGCAACATAAACATACAGTGTTATTCAAAGATTATGTTGTTGAAGTAAGAAGCTCTAGAGGTTTAACATTGCTTAGAGCTAAATTGCAAAATGATTTGTTTATATTCAATGCGCAAGTACAAGGTTCAAAAAATTGTTTGAATAATTTAAAGTGGCATGATCGATATGGTCATATAAACTTCGAAAGTTTGAAGAAAATGACAGACAAAGATTTAGTGCGAGGCATGGATACAAAAAATGTGAAAATAAAAACAAATTGTGACACATGCAACAAATCAAAAATAAGTGCAACGCCTTTTCCTAAAAAATGTGAAATTGAGTCAAAAGAAATATTAGAGCTTGTGCACACGGATGTTTGTGGACCTATAAACGTAAAATCAGTAGGTGGTGCACGATATTTTCTTACGTTCATTGACGATTTCTCAAGAATGATTTTTGTGTACTGTATAAAAGAAAAGAGCGAAGTGTTTGAAAAATTCCAATTATTCAAAAATATGGTCGAGTGCCAAACGCAAAAGAAAATTAAAAAGCTCCGAAGTGACAATGGTACGGAGTACATAAACAATAAATTTACACAGTTTTTAAATGAGTGCGGAATAAAAAGGCAGTTAACTGTGCCATATACTCCTCAACAAAATGGAGTGGCAGAAAGAGTTAACCGCACAGTTGTAGAAATGGCTAGAAGTTTACTGGTGCATGCAAATATCGAACAAGAATTGTGGGGTGAAGCTATACACACAGCTGTATATTTACGTAATCGCGCACCCACAAAGTTACTAAAAGACTGCACTCCATATGAGATTTGGTATAACAAAAAACCGTCGGTAAAACATCTAAGGGTTTTTGGTTCGCGCGCATTCGCTTTAAATAAAACGCAGCGCGGTAAATTCAGCGCAAAGGGCAAAGAATATTTGTTCGTCGGATATTCTGAAGTTGCTAAAGCGTATCGTTTGTATGATAGGGAAACAAGGCAAATATGTGTAAGACGCGATGTAAAGATTTTAGAAGATGAACAGAAGTTAGCTATGCCCGAAAATGACACCAAAAATACAGATGAGAATGATATTGCTACAATTTTTCTAAAAATCGACGATGATAAACATGTACAAGAAGAGCAGAATGATTACGAAGAATTTGAAAGTTGCACCGAAGACGAGGCAGAGGTAGATGCGGCAGATGTGGCTAATAACGTAGAGAATGACATCGTTCAGGGTGAAATGCAGACAGCAGGTGAGTCTCATAGAAACGAAAACGAACCACGTCGCGGTAGAGGTAGGCCAAAAATTATTCACACTGGTGAAGTAGGTCGACCCAAAAAAGAGTATCAGAGGCTAAGTTTTCTACAGTATGATGAAGATATAGAAACGCCTCGATCGGTCAAAGAAGCATTGTCGAGCGAATACTCCTTTGAGTGGAAGAAATCAATGGAAGAAGAGTATTCCGCGCTTATTGCAAACAACACTTGGTCGGCAGTAGATCTGCCTGAAGGTCAAAAAGCGATTGGATCTAAGTGGGTTTTTCGAATAAAGCGGGATTCAGATGGCAATATTCAAAAGTTTAAATCGCGACTAGTAGCAAAAGGCTGCAGTCAACAGCTGGGTCTAAATTACTGGGAAACTTTTTCGCCTGTAATACGATACGAAACAATCCGTATGCTACTTGCTATTGCCGTTGAGAAAGAGCTTCACCTACATCAAATTGATATTTCAAATGCATATCTTAATAGCAATCTTACCGAAGAAATTTATCTTAAACAACCAGAAGCATTTGTAGACAACGAAAATCCAAATAAAGTTTTAAAGTTAAATAAAGCCATTTATGGCTTAAAGCAGTCTGGGCGACACTGGAATAGTACTCTTGATGCAGCATTGAAAGATATGGGCTTCAGCCCATGTAAAAGCGAACCGTGTTTGTATGTCAAACAATACAATGGCAGTTATAGTTATATCGCTGTTTACGTCGACGATCTTATATTAGCATGTCCAAGTGAGAAAGAGATTGCGAGCATTAAAAAATCATTATCGTCCAAATTTGAGCTACACGATGGCGGTGCAATGAAGTTTTTTCTTGGCTTCGAAATAGAACGTCAAAGAAAGACAGGTACGATTTCTGTGTGTCAGAAGAACTACATAAACGAGTTGTTGAGTTTGTATGACATGGTATCATGTCGTCCGGAGGGCACACCCCTTGATCCTAGTTTTCAAGTAAGCTGCAAAAATGACAAGTGCACTAAAGTAGATGCAACAAGCTATCAATCGTTAATTGGATCTTTAATGTACTTGGCCATTTCAACGCGTCCAGACATTATGCACGCTGTGAGTCTATTAGCACAAAGAAACCAAGACCCTCACTCCGAACACGAGGCTGGTGCAAAACATATTCTACGATACTTATCAAAGACCATCGATTTAAAGTTACACTACTGCAAAAATGGCAATCCGGTAGAAGGCTATGCGGATGCGGATTGGGCGAGTAACGATTTAGATCGAAAATCATACACCGGGTACTCGTTCTTTTTAGCTGGTAGCGCTTTTTCTTGGCAAGCAAAGAAGCAAGATGTAGTCGCATTGAGCAGTACAGAGGCCGAATACATCGCTTTAAGTACGGCAGCAAAAGAGGCAGTATATCTTCGGCGATTACTCAAGGAAGTTGGTTTTATTGGCGACACCGGCCCTGTCAAGTTAAAAGGCGACAACATGAGCGCAATCCAAATTTCAAAGAACCCTGTATTCCACAAGCGAACCAAGCACATAGATCTAAAATATCACTACATCCGAGAAGTTGTCGAACAGAAGGTATTAGAATTAGAGTATGTTTCCACAAATGAAAATGTTTCTGATATTTTTACAAAAAACAAAAACATGTAAAATTTGTTCAAATGCTTGGTCTTAAAAATTAATTGAAGAAATAGTTAACTTAAGAAAGAGTGTTGAAATAATAACTTATAGTTTTGCGTTTAATATTTCCTACTGGGAATATGTTTGTCATAATAAGAATGAGTAAACCATATTACATTAATAAGTAAACTATATATGTACAAGAGCTTTTGAAAACTCCAAATCGAAATGTAAATCAAACGTTACATATGAATTTTATCTTTTAGTCCTGATTAAATCGTTGAATCAAACACGTCTTGTTTTACTTATAACTTCGGTCGTGGTCGTAAGTATAACGCGCAATACAATTAATTGCTAACATTTGCAATGTTGAGCTTATATGGAAAATAATTTGTTGAGAACATTAAAACAAAAAAATGCATTCCTTTACGCAAATAAGAACGCATAAAACAACAAATTTTCTACTTTTGAAGATTAAAAAAGCACTTACAGTTTGAGCGACAAAAAAAAATTATTTTTGGAACTGTTGAGCACATAAATAGCACATAATTATAAGCTAATCCAATATGAGATCCCCCATTGAACACACGACACCTCCCCCTCCCCCTTCGCCCACGCCTTTGTTTTTTCTGGCGATCGACAGGTTTTCTTGGAGCACATAAGTAGCACATAATTCCCAGATACTAATTTAATTTTAAAACACATCGTTTCTGTGGGGGGCGTGCCTAGCTCGATGTCCAGCGGACCCCCCACTTTTGAGGTTTTAAAAAAAGTACTTGAAAGTTGACCACAAAATTTTCAACTAATTTTTTCGCAAAGCCTACCAGGTATGCACAGGCGCGGTGATCCCCCACTATTGAAGTTTTAAAAAAGGGCTTTTAAAACTTGAGCAACAAAAAAATTAATTTTGGAACTGTTGACCACCTAAATAGTTAGAAAGTTACAGAATCGCACTTTCGTTAAGAACAAACGCCTAAATTCGGCGACAAGCTTAACACTCGGCGAGGTGTTAAAAGTTACAGAATCGCGCTACTGGCCTGGCAAATTGGAAATCCGTCTTGGGGTGGGACCTCTGTTCCACTCTGGAAACGCTACTTCAATTGCGTAAATGTGTCTTCACATACATATATGCACATATACCCTGCAGTGAAACATCAAACTAGTCAGACATCATACTAGTATACAACTACAATTTTCTGGTTGAAATCATACTAGTCAGAAAAAGTCAATTCCATACTAGTATTCAACTACAATTTTCTGGTTGAAATCATACTAGTCAGAAAAAGTCTATTCCATACTAGTATACAACTACAATTTTCTGGTTGAAATCATACTAGTCAGGAAAAGTCTATTCCATACTACATAGTATACAACTACAATTTTCTGGTTGAAATCATACTAGTCAGGAAAAGTCTATTCCATACTAGTATTCAACTACAATTTTCATGTCCAAATTGTTCTAGTTTGAAAAAGTTCAAACTCTAATTTCCTTATATGCATTCTTTTAACTATGAAGTTATTAAAACAAAGTTTGCTTTTAGTTTTTATTTATTTTTATAGCTGTTATATGCAATTTTCAGTTGCATTGACCTTTTTCAATCGAAATTTTAAAATATCCTTCCAATTCTCCTTCTAATGTGAAAATGCATCGGGAATCTTGAATTGGGAATCAGTATGCAAAACTGAACTATATAAGTGGTTTTTTTAAGATACAAGGTTACAGCAGAAATGAGACGAAATGCATTTTTTTCGACACTCGGAATATCGAAATGCAGCCATACAAAAACCAAAATGGATTAGAAAGGTTCAATCTTTTTCGAACTAGTTTGATACTAGTCCCACTGGGCTGAAATTTTACTAGTTCATTTCATTCCATTTGGAACTACTATGAAACTGGTATATTTCAACTATATGCAAACTAGTATATACATATATACTAGTAGATGACTGGTATGTTCTGGTCGAAATCTGACAATTGAAATGTCGTAGGACATCAACATTGTAAAAATACCAGTTGGTTATATGAAAATATGACAGTTGGCTGACTAGTTGGGCTCAGTGCACATACTAGTTGTAAAGTAGTTTTCAACTAGTTGGTTTGGCTTGAATATAAGGTTGGGCTGGTTGGGCTGACCAAGGGGGCCCGATATTTTTTAAAAGACAAGTGTAATAAATAAAATGAATGCGTACTAAATTAGCAATAAATATAGGGATATTTAGTACGTTTTCATTTTTTGATTATTGTAAAATTTTTTTCGTGGTTGGGCTAGCTTAAACTTAAGGTAGCCCAACCCTCGATATTTTTTAAAAGACAAGTGTAATCAATAAAATGAATGCGTACTAAATTAGCAATAAATATAGTGATATTCACGTTTTCATTTTTTGATTATTGTAAAAATTTTTTCGTGGTTGGGCTAGCTTGAATATAAGGTTGGGCTGGTTGGGCTGACCAAGGGGGCCCGATATTTTTTAAAGGACAAGTGTAATAAATAAAATGAATGCGTACTAAATTAGCAATAAATATAGTGATATTTAGTACGTTTTCATTTTTTGATTATTGTAAAATTTTTTTCGTGGTTGGGCTAGCTTGAATATAAGGTTGGGCTGGCTGGGCTGACCAAGGGGGCCCGATATTTTTTAAAGGACAAGTGTAATAAATTAAATGAATGCGTACTAAATTAGCAATAAATATAGGGATATTTAGTACGTTTTAATTTTTTGATTATTGTAAAATTTTTTTCGTGGTTGGGCTAGCTTCAATTTAAGGTAGCCCAACCCTCGATATTTTTTAAAAGACAAGTGTAATAAATAAAATGAATGCGTACTAAATTAGCAATAAATATAGTGATATCTAGTACGTTTTCATTTTTTGATTATTGTAAAATTTTGTTCGTGGTTGGGCTAGCTTGAATATAAGGTTGGGCTGGTTGGGCTGACCAAGGGGCCCCGATATTTTTTAAAAGACAAGTGTAATAAATTAAATGAATGCGTACTAAATTAGCAATAAATATAGGGATATTTAGTACGTTTTCATTTTTTGATTATTGTAAAATTTTTTTCGTGGTTGGGCTAGCTTAAACTTAAGGTAGCCCAACCCTCGGTATTTTTTAAAAGACAAGTGTAATAAATAAAATGAATGCGTACTAAATTAGCAATAAATATAGTGATATCTAGTACGTTTTCATTTTTTGATTATTGTGAAATTTTTTTCGTGGTTGGGCTAGCTTGAATATAAGGTTGGGCTGGTTGGGCTGACCAAGGGGGCCCGATATTTTTTAAAAGACAAGTGTAATAAATTAAATGAATGCGTACTAAATTAGCAATAAATATAGGGATATTTAGTACGTTTTCATTTTTTGATTATTGTAAAATTTTTTTCGTGGTTGGGCTAGCTTTAATATAAGGTTGGGCTGGCTGGACTGACCAAGGGGGCCCGATATTTTTTAAAAGACAAGTGTAATAAATTAAATGAATGCGTACTAAATTAGCAATAAATATAGGGATATTTAGTACGTTTTCATTTTTTGATTATTGTACAATTTTTTTCGTGGTTGGGCTAGCTTAAATTTAAGTACAAGTGTAATAAATAAAATGAATGCGTACTAAATTAGCAATAAATATAGGGATATTTAGTACGTTTTAATTTTTTGATTATTGTAAAAAATTTTTCGTGGTTGGGCTAGCTTGAACATAAGGTTGGGCTGGTTGGGCTGACCAAGGGGGCCCGATATTTTCTAAAAGACAAGTGTAATAAATAAAATGAATGCGTACTAAATTAGCAATAAATATAGGGATATTTAGTACGTTTTCATTTTTTTATTATTGAAAAATTTTTTTGGTGGTTGGGCTAGCTTGAATATAAGGTTGGGCTGGTTGGGCTGACCAAGGGGGATCGATATTTTTTAAAGGACAAGTGTAATAAATAAAATGAATGCGTACTAAATTAGCAATAAATATAGTGATATTTAGTACGTTTTCATTTTTTGATTATTGTAAAATTTTTTTCGTGGTTGGGCTGGCTGGGCTGACCAAGGGGGCCCGATATTTTTTAAAGGACAAGTGTAATAAATAAAATGAATGCGTACTAAATTAGCAATAAATATAGGGATATTTAGTACGTTTTAATTTTTTGATTATTGTAAAATTTTTTCGTGGTTGGGCTAGCTTGAATATAAGGTTGGGCTGGCTGGACTGACCAAGGGCCCGATATTTTTTAAAAGACAAGTGTAATAAATAAAATGAATGCGTACTAAATTAGCAATAAATATAGTGATATCTAGTACGTTTTCATTTTTTGATTATTGTAAAATTTTTTTCGTGGTTGGGCTAGCTTGAATATAAGGTTGGGCTGGTTGGGCTGACCAAGGGGGCCCGATATTTTTTAAAAGACAAGTGTAATAAATTAAATGAATGCGTACTAAATTAGCAATAAATATAGGGATATTTAGTACGTTTTCATTTTTTGATTATTGTAAAATTTTTTTCGTGGTTGGGCTAGCTTGAATATAAGGTTGGGCTGGCTGGACTGACCAAGGGCCCGATATTTTTTAAAAGACAAGTGTAATAAATTAAATGAATGCGTACTAAATTAGCAATAAATATAGGGATATTTAGTACGTTTTCATTTTTTGATTATTGTACAATTTTTTTCGTGGTTGGGCTAGCTTAAATTTAAGGACAAGTGTAATAAATAAAATGAATGCGTACTAAATTAGCAATAAATATAGTGATATCTAGTACGTTTTCATTTTTTGATTATTGTGAAATTTTTTTCGTGGTTGGGCTAGCTTGAATATAAGGTTGGGCTGGTTGGGCTGACCAAGGGGGCCCGATATTTTTTAAAAGACAAGTGTAATAAATAAAATGAATGCGTACTAAATTAGCAATAAATATAGGGATATTTAGTACGTTTTCATTTTTTGATTATTGTAAAATTTTTTTCGTGGTTGGGCTAGCTTAAACTTAAGGTAGCCCAACCCTCGATATTTTTTAAAAGACAAGTGTAATCAATAAAATGAATGCGTACTAAATTAGCAATAAATATAGTGATATTCACGTTTTCATTTTTTGATTATTGTAAAAATTTTTTCGTGGTTGGGCTAGCTTGAATATAAGGTTGGGCTGGTTGGGCTGACCAAGGGGGCCCGATATTTTTTAAAGGACAAGTGTAATAAATAAAATGAATGCGTACTAAATTAGCAATAAATATAGTGATATTTAGTACGTTTTCATTTTTTGATTATTGTAAAATTTTTTTCGTGGTTGGGCTAGCTTGAATATAAGGTTGGGCTGGCTGGGCTGACCAAGGGGGCCCGATATTTTTTAAAGGACAAGTGTAATAAATAAAATGAATGCGTACTAAATTAGCAATAAATATAGGGATATTTAGTACGTTTTAATTTTTTGATTATTGTAAAATTTTTTTCGTGGTTGGGCTAGCTTCAATTTAAGGTAGCCCAACCCTCGATATTTTTTAAAAGACAAGTGTAATAAATAAAATGAATGCGTACTAAATTAGCAATAAATATAGTGATATTTAGTACGTTTTCATTTTTTGATTATTGTAAAATTTTGTTCGTGGTTGGGCTAGCTTGAATATAAGGTTGGGCTGGTTGGGCTGACCAAGGGGCCCCGATATTTTTTAAAAGACAAGTGTAATAAATTAAATGAATGCGTACTAAATTAGCAATAAATATAGGGATATTTAGTACGTTTTCATTTTTTGATTATTGTAAAATTTTTTTCGTGGTTGGGCTAGCTTAAACTTAAGGTAGCCCAACCCTCGGTATTTTTTAAAAGACAAGTGTAATAAATAAAATGAATGCGTACTAAATTAGCAATAAATATAGTGATATCTAGTACGTTTTCATTTTTTGATTATTGTGAAATTTTTTTCGTGGTTGGGCTAGCTTGAATATAAGGTTGGGCTGGTTGGGCTGACCAAGGGGGCCCGATATTTTTTAAAAGACAAGTGTAATAAATTAAATGAATGCGTACTAAATTAGCAATAAATATAGGGATATTTAGTACGTTTTCATTTTTTGATTATTGTAAAATTTTTTTCGTGGTTGGGCTAGCTTTAATATAAGGTTGGGCTGGCTGGACTGACCAAGGGGGCCCGATATTTTTTAAAAGACAAGTGTAATAAATTAAATGAATGCGTACTAAATTAGCAATAAATATAGGGATATTTAGTACGTTTTCATTTTTTGATTATTGTACAATTTTTTTCGTGGTTGGGCTAGCTTAAATTTAAGGACAAGTGTAATAAATAAAATGAATGCGTACTAAATTAGCAATAAATATAGGGATATTTAGTACGTTTTAATTTTTTGATTATTGTAAAAAATTTTTCGTGGTTGGGCTAGCTTGAACATAAGGTTGGGCTGGTTGGGCTGACCAAGGGGGCCCGATATTTTCTAAAAGACAAGTGTAATAAATAAAATGAATGCGTACTAAATTAGCAATAAATATAGGGATATTTAGTACGTTTTCATTTTTTTATTATTGAAAAATTTTTTTGGTGGTTGGGCTAGCTTGAATATAAGGTTGGGCTGGTTGGGCTGACCAAGGGGGATCGATATTTTTTAAAGGACAAGTGTAATAAATAAAATGAATGCGTACTAAATTAGCAATAAATATAGTGATATTTAGTACGTTTTCATTTTTTGATTATTGTAAAATTTTTTTCGTGGTTGGGCTGGCTGGGCTGACCAAGGGGGCCCGATATTTTTTAAAGGACAAGTGTAATAAATAAAATGAATGCGTACTAAATTAGCAATAAATATAGGGATATTTAGTACGTTTTAATTTTTTGATTATTGTAAAATTTTTTCGTGGTTGGGCTAGCTTGAATATAAGGTTGGGCTGGCTGGACTGACCAAGGGCCCGATATTTTTTAAAAGACAAGTGTAATAAATAAAATGAATGCGTACTAAATTAGCAATAAATATAGTGATATCTAGTACGTTTTCATTTTTTGATTATTGTAAAATTTTTTTCGTGGTTGGGCTAGCTTGAATATAAGGTTGGGCTGGTTGGGCTGACCAAGGGGGCCCGATATTTTTTAAAAGACAAGTGTAATAAATTAAATGAATGCGTACTAAATTAGCAATAAATATAGGGATATTTAGTACGTTTTCATTTTTTGATTATTGTAAAATTTTTTTCGTGGTTGGGCTAGCTTGAATATAAGGTTGGGCTGGCTGGACTGACCAAGGGCCCGATATTTTTTAAAAGACAAGTGTAATAAATTAAATGAATGCGTACTAAATTAGCAATAAATATAGGGATATTTAGTACGTTTTCATTTTTTGATTATTGTACAATTTTTTTCGTGGTTGGGCTAGCTTAAATTTAAGGACAAGTGTAATAAATAAAATGAATGCGTACTAAATTAGCAATAAATATAGTGATATCTAGTACGTTTTCATTTTTTGATTATTGTGAAATTTTTTTCGTGGTTGGGCTAGCTTGAATATAAGGTTGGGCTGGTTGGGCTGACCAAGGGGGCCCGATATTTTTTAAAAGACAAGTGTAATAAATTAAATGAATGCGTACTAAATTAGCAATAAATATAGGGATATTTAGTACGTTTTCATTTTTTGATTATTGTAAAATTTTTTTCGTGGTTGGGCTAGCTTTAATATAAGGTTGGGCTGGCTGGACTGACCAAGGGGGCCCGATATTTTTTAAAAGACAAGTGTAATAAATTAAATGAATGCGTACTAAATTAGCAATAAATATAGGGATATTTAGTACGTTTTCATTTTTTGATTATTGTACAATTTTTTTCGTGGTTGGGCTAGCTTAAATTTAAGGACAAGTGTAATAAATAAAATGAATGCGTACTAAATTAGCAATAAATATAGGGATATTTAGTACGTTTTAATTTTTTGATTATTGTAAAAAATTTTTCGTGGTTGGGCTAGCTTGAACATAAGGTTGGGCTGGTTGGGCTGACCAAGGGGGCCCGATATTTTCTAAAAGACAAGTGTAATAAATAAAATGAATGCGTACTAAATTAGCAATAAATATAGGGATATTTAGTACGTTTTCATTTTTTTATTATTGAAAAATTTTTTTGGTGGTTGGGCTAGCTTGAATATAAGGTTGGGCTGGTTGGGCTGACCAAGGGGGATCGATATTTTTTAAAGGACAAGTGTAATAAATAAAATGAATGCGTACTAAATTAGCAATAAATATAGTGATATTTAGTACGTTTTCATTTTTTGATTATTGTAAAATTTTTTTCGTGGTTGGGCTGGCTGGGCTGACCAAGGGGGCCCGATATTTTTTAAAGGACAAGTGTAATAAATAAAATGAATGCGTACTAAATTAGCAATAAATATAGGGATATTTAGTACGTTTTAATTTTTTGATTATTGTAAAATTTTTTCGTGGTTGGGCTAGCTTGAATATAAGGTTGGGCTGGCTGGACTGACCAAGGGCCCGATATTTTTTAAAAGACAAGTGTAATAAATAAAATGAATGCGTACTAAATTAGCAATAAATATAGTGATATCTAGTACGTTTTCATTTTTTGATTATTGTAAAATTTTTTTCGTGGTTGGGCTAGCTTGAATATAAGGTTGGGCTGGTTGGGCTGACCAAGGGGGCCCGATATTTTTTAAAAGACAAGTGTAATAAATTAAATGAATGCGTACTAAATTAGCAATAAATATAGGGATATTTAGTACGTTTTCATTTTTTGATTATTGTAAAATTTTTTTCGTGGTTGGGCTAGCTTGAATATAAGGTTGGGCTGGCTGGACTGACCAAGGGCCCGAATTTTTTAAAAGACAAGTGTAATAAATTAAATGAATGCGTACTAAATTAGCAATAAATATAGGGATATTTAGTACGTTTTCATTTTTTGATTATTGTACAATTTTTTTCGTGGTTGGGCTAGCTTAAATTTAAGGACAAGTGTAATAAATAAAATGAATGCGTACTAAATTAGCAATAAATATAGTGATATCTAGTACGTTTTCATTTTTTGATTATTGTAAAATTTTTTTCGTGGTTGGGCTAGCTTGAATATAAGGTTGGGCTGGTTGGGCTGACCAAGGGGGCCCGATATTTTTTTAAAGACAAGTGTAATAAATTAAATGAATGCGTACTAAATTAGCAATAAATATAGGGATATTTAGTACGTTTTCATTTTTTGATTATTGTAAAATTTTTTTCGTGGTTGGGCTAGCTTGAATATAAGGTTGGGCTGGCTGGACTGACCAAGGGCCCGTTTTTTTTTAAAAGACAAGTGTAATAAATTAAATGAATGCGTACTAAATTAGCAATAAATATAGGGATATTTAGTACGTTTTCATTTTTTGATTATTGTACAATTTTTTTCGTGGTTGGGCTAGCTTAAATTTAAGGACAAGTGTAATAAATAAAATGAATGCGTACTAAATTAGCAATAAATATAGGGATATTTAGTACGTTTTAATTTTTTGATTATTGTAAAATTTTTTTCGTGGTTGGGCTAGCTTGAACATAAGGTTGGGCTGGTTGGGCTGACCAAGGGGGCCCGATATTTTCTAAAAGACAAGTGTAATAAATAAAATGAATGCGTACTAAATTAGCAATAAATATAGGGATATTTAGTACGTTTTCATTTTTTGATTATTGCAAAATTTTTTTGGTGGTTGGGCTAGCTTGAATATAAGGTTGGGCTGGTTGGGCTGACCAAGGGGGATCGATATTTTTTAAAGGACAAGTGTAATAAATAAAATGAATGCGTACTAAATTAGCAATAAATATAGGGATATATTGAATATAAGGTTGGGCTGGTTGGGCTGACCAAGGGGGATCGATATTTTTTAAAGGACAAGTGTAATAAATAAAATGAATGCGTACTAAATTAGCAATAAATATAGTGATATTTAGTACGTTTTCATTTTTTGATTATTGTAAAATTTTTTTCGTGGTTGGGCTGGCTGGGCTGACCAAGGGGGCCCGATATTTTTTAAAAGACAAGTGTAATAAATTAAATGAATGCGTACTAAATTAGCAATAAATATAGGGATATTTAGTACGTTTTCATTTTTTGATTATTGTAAAATTTTTTTCGTGGTTGGGCTAGCTTGAATATAAGGTTGGGCTGGCTGGACTGACCAAGGGCCCGATATTTTTTAAAAGACAAGTGTAATAAATTAAATGAATGCGTACTAAATTAGCAATAAATATAGGGATATTTAGTACGTTTTCATTTTTTGATTATTGTACAATTTTTTTCGTGGTTGGGCTAGCTTAAATTTAAGGACAAGTGTAATAAATAAAATGAATGCGTACTAAATTAGCAATAAATATAGTGATATCTAGTACGTTTTCATTTTTTGATTATTGTGAAATTTTTTTCGTGGTTGGGCTAGCTTGAATATAAGGTTGGGCTGGTTGGGCTGACCAAGGGGGCCCGATATTTTTTAAAAGACAAGTGTAATAAATTAAATGAATGCGTACTAAATTAGCAATAAATATAGGGATATTTAGTACGTTTTCATTTTTTGATTATTGTAAAATTTTTTTCGTGGTTGGGCTAGCTTTAATATAAGGTTGGGCTGGCTGGACTGACCAAGGGGGCCCGATATTTTTTAAAAGACAAGTGTAATAAATTAAATGAATGCGTACTAAATTAGCAATAAATATAGGGATATTTAGTACGTTTTCATTTTTTGATTATTGTACAATTTTTTTCGTGGTTGGGCTAGCTTAAATTTAAGGACAAGTGTAATAAATAAAATGAATGCGTACTAAATTAGCAATAAATATAGGGATATTTAGTACGTTTTAATTTTTTGATTATTGTAAAAAATTTTTCGTGGTTGGGCTAGCTTGAACATAAGGTTGGGCTGGTTGGGCTGACCAAGGGGGCCCGATATTTTCTAAAAGACAAGTGTAATAAATAAAATGAATGCGTACTAAATTAGCAATAAATATAGGGATATTTAGTACGTTTTCATTTTTTTATTATTGAAAAATTTTTTTGGTGGTTGGGCTAGCTTGAATATAAGGTTGGGCTGGTTGGGCTGACCAAGGGGGATCGATATTTTTTAAAGGACAAGTGTAATAAATAAAATGAATGCGTACTAAATTAGCAATAAATATAGTGATATTTAGTACGTTTTCATTTTTTGATTATTGTAAAATTTTTTTCGTGGTTGGGCTGGCTGGGCTGACCAAGGGGGCCCGATATTTTTTAAAGGACAAGTGTAATAAATAAAATGAATGCGTACTAAATTAGCAATAAATATAGGGATATTTAGTACGTTTTAATTTTTTGATTATTGTAAAATTTTTTCGTGGTTGGGCTAGCTTGAATATAAGGTTGGGCTGGCTGGACTGACCAAGGGCCCGATATTTTTTAAAAGACAAGTGTAATAAATAAAATGAATGCGTACTAAATTAGCAATAAATATAGTGATATCTAGTACGTTTTCATTTTTTGATTATTGTAAAATTTTTTTCGTGGTTGGGCTAGCTTGAATATAAGGTTGGGCTGGTTGGGCTGACCAAGGGGGCCCGATATTTTTTAAAAGACAAGTGTAATAAATTAAATGAATGCGTACTAAATTAGCAATAAATATAGGGATATTTAGTACGTTTTCATTTTTTGATTATTGTAAAATTTTTTTCGTGGTTGGGCTAGCTTGAATATAAGGTTGGGCTGGCTGGACTGACCAAGGGCCCGAATTTTTTAAAAGACAAGTGTAATAAATTAAATGAATGCGTACTAAATTAGCAATAAATATAGGGATATTTAGTACGTTTTCATTTTTTGATTATTGTACAATTTTTTTCGTGGTTGGGCTAGCTTAAATTTAAGGACAAGTGTAATAAATAAAATGAATGCGTACTAAATTAGCAATAAATATAGTGATATCTAGTACGTTTTCATTTTTTGATTATTGTAAAATTTTTTTCGTGGTTGGGCTAGCTTGAATATAAGGTTGGGCTGGTTGGGCTGACCAAGGGGGCCCGATATTTTTTTAAAGACAAGTGTAATAAATTAAATGAATGCGTACTAAATTAGCAATAAATATAGGGATATTTAGTACGTTTTCATTTTTTGATTATTGTAAAATTTTTTTCGTGGTTGGGCTAGCTTGAATATAAGGTTGGGCTGGCTGGACTGACCAAGGGCCCGTTTTTTTTTAAAAGACAAGTGTAATAAATTAAATGAATGCGTACTAAATTAGCAATAAATATAGGGATATTTAGTACGTTTTCATTTTTTGATTATTGTACAATTTTTTTCGTGGTTGGGCTAGCTTAAATTTAAGGACAAGTGTAATAAATAAAATGAATGCGTACTAAATTAGCAATAAATATAGGGATATTTAGTACGTTTTAATTTTTTGATTATTGTAAAATTTTTTTCGTGGTTGGGCTAGCTTGAACATAAGGTTGGGCTGGTTGGGCTGACCAAGGGGGCCCGATATTTTCTAAAAGACAAGTGTAATAAATAAAATGAATGCGTACTAAATTAGCAATAAATATAGGGATATTTAGTACGTTTTCATTTTTTGATTATTGCAAAATTTTTTTGGTGGTTGGGCTAGCTTGAATATAAGGTTGGGCTGGTTGGGCTGACCAAGGGGGATCGATATTTTTTAAAGGACAAGTGTAATAAATAAAATGAATGCGTACTAAATTAGCAATAAATATAGGGATATTTAGTACGTTTTAATTTTTTGATTATTGTAAAATTTTTTTCGTGGTTGGGCTAGCTTAAATTTAAGGTAGCCCAACCCTCGATATTTTTTAAAAGACAAGTGTAATAAATAAAATGAATGCGTACTAAATTAGCAATAAATACAGGGATATTTAGTACGTTTTAATTTTTTGATTATTGTAAAATTTTTTTCGTAGTTGGGCTAGCTTAAATTTAAGGTAGCCCAACCCTCGATATTTTTTAAAAGGCAAGTGCAATAAATTAAATGAAAGCTTACTAAATTAGCAATACATATTGGGCAATTTAGTACGATTCCGTTTTTGATTGGGCTATGAAGGCTAGCTTAAGGGAGCTACGATTTTAAAGTTTTTTAATAGTGTTGTGAACTTTGCCAGGCGTTCACACCTCCATCACGATATCAAAATATAAAAAAATGGTTTATAACAATAGAGTAGACATGCGTCAACACAAATATCAGCCTTCGGACTGGAAGCAATGCAATTTATATCTAGGCTCAATGGGGTCTGATTTCGTGGAAACTCCCATATGCAGATACCGACAAGTGATGAAATTGCGACCAGGGTTAAAGAGGCAAAATATTTTACAAAGTTGGATGCAAATAAAGCCTTTTGGCAAATTGAATTAGCGGAAGTTAGTAAAGAGTTGGCAACGTTTAATACTCCATTCGGAAGATATTATTTTAACAGATTACCGTATGGTATAAGCTCCAGCTCAGAAGTGTTTTTCAGAGTTTTCAATCAAATCTTTGAAGATATAGAAAATATAGGCATTTCTGCTGATGATATGCTGATATGGGCAAATAGTAAAGAACAGCTAGTGAAAACTTTGGATAAAGTTTTTAAGAGAGCCAGAGCATATGGGATTAAATTTAATAAAAGTAAAACGCGTTCATGGTAACGAAAGTAAAGTATTTGGGTCATATTCTTTCGGCTGATGGTATCGAAATTGATACAGATAAGGTTTAGCCAAAAGAAAAAATGCAAGTACCGAGAAATAAAAAAGAGTTATTGACATTTCTAGGAACTATAAACTATGTATCCAAGTTTATTCCAAATGCGGCACAATTAACGAGTAATTTAAGACATCTAATAAAAAGAGATGTGCCATTTGTATGGGGTACGACACAAGAAAATTCATTTAAGAAACTTAAAGAGGTACTATAAAAGCCTCCAGTGTTAGCATATTTTAAATTACATGAGCAAATAAAATTAAGCGTAGATGCGTCAAGTGAAGGCCTAGGATGTGTATTAATACAAAATGAAAGACCTGTGGCATATGGACCACGTGCGTTGACAGAAACTGAAAAAATGTATAGTCAAATAGAAAAAGAGAGTTTAGCGATTGTATTTGGATGCCTAAAATTTAATCAATATTTATTTGGTCAAAAGTTTATTGTAGAAACGGATCATAAACCATTAATTCATATTTTTATAAAACGAATGAATAAAATCCCTCCGAGAGTACAAAGAATGAGAATCAGTTTACATAATTTCGATTTTGAACTTATTCATGTCCCAGGAAAAAAATTGTTGATTGCTGATCATTTAAGTAGAGCTTATTTAAAAAATACAGAATCATCTGAAGAAGAAAAAATATAATGCTATGTATTGATGATCCAAAATCATCTAAGTGTATCGGATATAAAAATGAATGAATTAAAATTTGAGACAAGTAAAGACAGTGAATTACAAGAGGTATTAAGGTATGTAAGAAAAGGTTGGCCAAAAAATAAGGATAAAGTATCTAAAATTGTGAAACCATACTTTTCTTTCAAAGAGGAATTATCAGAATGTAACGGGTTGTTGTTAAAAAACACTCGTATTGTTGTACCAAAAACAATGAGAAAAGCAATGCTAGTGAAAATACACTATGCATACTTCGGTAAAGAAAAATGTAAAATGTTAGCAAGAAAGACTATATTTTGGATAGGTAAGTCAAAACAAATAGATGATGTAGTTGGTAACTGCGATGTATGCCTTGGGTATCAAAAAGACAATAGTAAAGAGCCGATGATAGAGAAGGTGATACCGAAGGGTCCTTGGGAAATAGTGGCAACGGATATATTTTTTTTACGAGGCAAAAAGTATATACTTGCGGTAGACACATATAGTAAATTCATTGATATAAAAAATTGAGATGACTTATCTGCAGTCTGCTATTCGAGCATTGAAAGAGTTCTTTGCACGATATGGAGTACCAAAAATACTCTATTCAGACTCGGGTGCGCAATATACTAGTTGGAAATTAAAAAAATTTGCAGAACAGTGGGGTTTCAAACACAATATAACTTCACCAAAACATAATAGATCCAATGGGTTAGCAGAGAGACATATACAAACTATTAAAAATATGCTAAAGAAGGCTATTCAGGAAGGAAAGGATGAACAAATGGCTCTATTGCAGTTAAGAAACATGCCGATTGATAGTAGTGGTATTACACCAGCTGAGTTAATGTTCAATAGAAAGGTTAGAAACATAATACCGCATATTAAAGAAGGCAAAATAAAATCAAGGAATTTTCGTGAAACGTTACATGAACGGCAAAAGACACAAAAAATGTACTATGACAGAGGTTCTAAAGCCCTAAAAGAATTTAATGTGGGTGATAAGGTAAAGATTCATGAAGAACAAAAAACTACATTGCCCCATCAAAGTGGTGTAATTACCCTGCAAAAAATGCGATTAGTCCGGGATGCGTCCGGGATCAATCGCAGAGGAACAGTAGCTACTGTTAGATATATAGATAAACATCTGAGTCCTAGATCTTACAAGGTTAAAACAGAGAACAGTACAGTTACAGCACGCAATCGAAAAGATCTCTCTAAAGCTAGCAAATTTAAAGAAAAAGAATATGATCTAGATATACAACTAGATGAGCCTAAACAAATAGTATCAAATAATACAGATTGTAATGCGAGTCAATGTAATAATTGTAGTAACAGGGAGGATCCAAATGTTGAAACGGTGAATGATACAAATACCGAAGTAGCTAAGCAGGACACTCCTGTCACTACAACTAGATTGGGTCGTACCATAAAAAAGCCAGAATATCTAAAAGACTATGTTTGAACTTTCCTAAAACGATAATATTATAAAATAAAAAAAAAGGGAGATGTTATGAGTAATTTGAGTAATACATTTAAGCTAAGATGGTAACCCTACAATAAGAATTACATATACATATGTACATAAACATACATTGTAGTATATATGAATATACATATAAATATAAGAGCTGACAATTGGTATTGTACGACACGAAGAAGTCAGTCGCTAAGCATCATTGTAACCCGCCAGAACTAATTATATGAATAAATAGCATACACACCAAATACACAAGTCTTATTACTTTAACAGCAAGGCCGCAGGCGCGACGCAAAGCATGTGGGACAACCAGTTCGGCACTGAGCCTCTCCCAGAAGCGCTAGTCCGGTACATCGAGGCGCACCTACAACAGGGGCAAGAGCATAGGAGGAAGAGGACGTTCCGTCCGGACTCGAATGGGCGTCGTGACCATAAATCTCATTCCGGCAGGTGAGGGTAGTGTGTGAGTACCCCGATCCGGAGGCTCTGGAGGCCTCACAACAAACATACATTTATTTATATACTTATGTATGTGGGATGGCAACCCTTGCACCATCTCAACTCTCTTGCACCATTCCCCTTTCAACATCATTCTTGCACCATTCCCGATTAACTGCTGATTAACCGATTGCTTACACGAGCGAACGATGGAGTTAGTTGGTTTTTACGAGACGTGCGCGACGGTTGATGATCGAAGAACAAAATCCATCTCATTTTCATTAAATTCAATTAATCTACTTTTCTGTGTTTAAACTATTTCATTTGTTAATAAAAACAACAACATTCATTTTTTAACTAAATAAACATCTACATTCATACGTGAAATAATCGCAAAACCTACATTTTGGGGGCTCGTCCTAACAAAAAGAAAAAAAATCTAAAGCGTTTAGTGATTGTGCGTGTGTGGTTCGGTAAACTGGCGGCGCTTGTTGCGTACGTGGATGTTCGCGAAAATTTAAGGCGTAGTACAAAAACTGCTATTGCGGCTTTGCATAAATTCGTGTTCGAACGTGAAGGTGACCGATCCAACCGCCAACGATTGCGCGAGTTCGAAGGTTTTTTGTTTGATGCTAACGACGAAGCATATACACCAATACCTCGCTTTGCGTCGTAGATACGTTCCAAAAAAACACGACGCAAAGTGAATTATGATTTTCTATAGAAAACCATGAAAAGATCGAAGATAGGTTCCAGGGTTACGAAAATACTACCTAAATAAAGGAACAAAGTAAATATTTAAAAACGGAAGTAATATAAAATTTTATTCCATACATACATTCAAAAAAACCATAAAAAAAGACAAATTCAATTAAAACAAAATAAAATATTCAATAAATTTATAGAAACCAAACTAAAATTAATCACTAACTATCGGACGGGCAATTGCCCGTGTTCATACACAAACACTAGTTGCCAATAACTTGTCGCCGCCAAGGCGATTGAGAGCGAGTTTCGCCTGCATGGGCAACAAGCTTTGTGTTGCCCGTAATTGTCATTTACTTTATGTTGACTGCCTTGTTTTAACACGGACATTAGAAACAAAAGTCGTGCCATCTTTTAGAAAAAAAATAGAAAATTAAAAAAAAAAAAAATTAAACTAGAACCCAAAACAACGCAACTTCGAAAATCTAACGACGCACAGTGAGAATTGGTACTAATTCATCAGCGACGCAACTTCGAAACGACGCAAAGCGAGGTATAGGTGTACGCGTAAATCAAAATATGTAGAAGAAAATCTAAGCGATAATGATCTCGCTTCAATATGCAACATTTTATGCATAAATTATAAGCAACAAAATCTAATGCTACATATATTTCAAAATTTACAAAAAGGATGCTTGCTAATCGCAAGTGCTTACGACGATAGCGACGGTGAAGGTGATGACGACGGCAGTGACGGCGGCGGCAGGAACAACGAAGGCAGATGCAGCAACGAAGGCAGCGGCGTGGGCGGCATCAACGAAGGCAGAGGCAACGACGATGCAGCAAGTTCAAAGAGTAACGACGATAATGAGATTCAGCGAGAGCGGCCGATTGGAGTGAATTCAACGAGAACAACAAATAGAAGAAGATACGAAGACAACGATTGCTTTTTGTCATTTGCTGATGAGGGTGAAATAAATAGAAAGGCATTACTACACAAATGTCACGGTTTGCTATAAATTTTAGGGATATTGAAGATTCAGTGCGAACATTTGACGGTACTGAAAAATTACCAGTGGTAGTATGGATTGAGGAGTTCGAAGAAACTGCTTCATTATGTTTTGGGACGAATTTCAAAAATTCGTATTTGCAAAAAAATCACTCAAAGGACTGGCAAAACTGTTTGTATCAAGTGAAAGAGGCATAACATCGTGGACAAAATTAAAGTCTAGTTTACTTGAAGAATTTAAGACAGTGACAAATAGTGCAAAATTGCATAAATTGCTTGTGAGTAAGACAATGAAAGAAAACGAAAGTGTTCAAGAGTATTTTTTCAACATGAAAGAAATTGCGGCGCGTGGTAATATCGAGGAGCGTGCACTTATGCAATATGTGATTGACGGAATAATGGACACAAGTGTAAACAAAACTAATTATCTATATATTAATAGGCTAACATTTTTTCCATACAATCAATTGCCAGAGTGTATCTCATAAAAAAATGCATAACTCCAATTATTATATATTTTGATATGTTTTCATGGGCCAGGAGCTTTGCATAGGCATATTATATTTAACAAAAAATGCTTCATTAATTTGTAATAATTCATCAAAGTTTTCACCAAAACCCAAAGCTGTTAAGTACAGTATCTGACTGTTTTGTTGTACATACAGCAGTGGCGCAGGTGGTGAGCGTGCCGACTATGATGCGTGCGTTCGCAGGTTCAAGGACGTGTTCAGGGCAGGTTAAGTTTTTTTTTTTTTTTACTAAATTGATTTTGCCTTAAAATATGCGAAAACTTTTTATTATATTTTTTTTTTAATTTATTATATTTGTAATCCAATATTTTTCTGTTTATTATGTTTATGACATCTATCTTGGAGTGAAAAACCCAAATTTTTTGAAAAAATATAAAAAATTATTCCAATTTATCAATTTATATTTTTTAAGAAATATATCATATTTAATATGGAAAAAGTAAAAACACAGTTTGTAGCTTCTTCAATTTTATATTTACGAAATAATTAGAAATCGCGTTAATTTTCCTAAAGACATCAACTATTTTCTTCCTAAAAATGTTTATTTGTAAAAGAGTCGACATATAACCCAATATTTCAATATTTTTCTGTTTATGACATCTATTTTCGAGTGAAAAACCCAATTTTTTTTAAAAAAAGCTAAAAAATTATTTCAATTTATCAATATATATTTTTTAAGAAATATATCATATTTAATATACAAAAAGTAAAAACACAGTTTGTAGCTTCTTCAATTTTATATTCATGTAATAGTTTGAAATCGCGTTAATTTTCCTAAAGACATCAACTATTTTCTTCCTAAAAATTTTAATTTGTAAAAGAGTCGACATATAACCGGAATCCTGACATATTTAGGCTAATTGGGCCGGTTAAGATATGTGTTTTCAATTTTTCGAGTTGAATTTGACGAAAGAAACCAGAAAACCATCATATGTGTAAGTTGTAATATTCTCCCGCTATACGGACTTCAAAAAATCTACAACTAAAAGAAAAGTTGAAAAAACTGTCTGTATACCAAAAAAAAAAAACACAATTTGGAAACCGGCTAATATTAAGAAGTTAACGGAATCTCAAAATGAACTTTCATTCGTTTCAATCCATATGGCCAATTTTGTTCGATATGGCATCATTCTATGTGACCATTATCTATATATTAATAGGCTAACATTTTTTCCATACAATCAATTGCCAGAGTGTATCTCATAAAAAAATGCATAACTCCAATTATTATATATTTTGATATGTTTTCATGGGCCAGGAGCTTTGCATAGGCATATTATATTTAACAAAAAATGCTTCATTAATTTGTAATAATTCATCAAAGTTTTCACAAAAACCCAAAGCTGTTAAGTACAGTATCTGACTGTTTTGTTGTACATACAGCAGTGGCGCAGGTGGTGAGTGTGCCGGCTATGATGCGTGCGTTCGTAGGTTCAAGGACGTGTTCAGGGCAGGTTAAGTTTTTTTTTTTTTACTAAATTGAATTTGCCTTGAAATCTACGAAAACTTTTTATTATATTTTTTTTTTAAATTTATTATATTTGTAATCCAATATTTTTCTGTTTATTATGTTTATGACATCTATCTTGGAGTGAAAAACCCAAATTTTTTGAAAAAATATAAAAATTATTCCAATTTATCAATATTTATCAATTTATATTTTTTAAGAAATATATCATAATTAATATGGAAAAAGTAAAAAACACTGTTTGTAGCTTCTTCAATTTTATATTCACGAAATAGTTTGAAATTGCGTTAATTTTCCTAAAGACATCAACTATTTTCTTCCTAAAAATTTTTATTTGGAAAAGAGTCGACATATAACCCAATATTTCAATATTTTTCTGTTTATGACATCTATTTTCGAGTGAAAAAACCAAATTTTTTGAAAAAAAGCAAAAAAATTATTTCAACTTATCAATATATATTTTTTAAGAAATATATCATATTTAATATAAAAAAAAGTAAAAACACAGTTTGTAGCTTCTTCAATTTTATATTCATGAAATAGGTTGAAATCGCGTTAATTTTCCTAAAGACATCAACTATTTTCTTCCTAAAAATTTTAATTTGTAAAAGAGTCGACATATAACCGGAATCCTGACATATTTAGGCTAATTGGGCCAGTTAAGATATGTGTTTTCAATTTTTCGAGTTGAATTTGACGAAAGAAACCAGAAAACCATCATATGTGTAAGTTGTAATATTCTCCCGCTATACGGACTTCAAAAAATCTACAACTAAAAGTAAAGTTGAAAAAACTGTCTGTATACCAAAAAAAAAAAACACAATTTGGAAACCGGCTAATATTAAGAAGTTAACGGAATCTCAAAATGAACTTTCATTCGTTTCAATCCATATGGCCAATTTTGTTCGATATGGCATCATTCTATGTGACCATTATATATATTACAAGTCTAACTACGTTTTTGGTGTATCTCCATGAAATCTAATTTTGTTTATTGAAATATTGACGGAATATGAAAGGAGTGGTGGGTCTGATGGTGGACTTTCAAACATTACTAAGTACTGTTTTTGCCATCCCCTATTAATGATTACTGGTCTTTAATGGACGGATTTTTTTTTGGTTAGTTGTCAAATTACCCGTTTTAGAGTAAGCCAGCTTTTATGAAACCGACTCTCAATAACTCAACTATAAATAATTATTTTCAGCAATAAAAATGTCTCCAATATTTATGCCTCTAGGCATTAGGTACTGGAGAAAAATCCGAACAGAGGATTTAATAAGTTAAACTAATTTAAGGTGGTCGAATTTCGACCACGGGATATACTAGTATGAATAAATAGCATACACACCAAATACACAAGTCTTATTACTTTAACAGCAAGGCCGCAGGCGCGACGCAAAGCATGTGGGACAACCAGTTGGGCACTGAGCCTCTCCCAGAAGCGCTAGTCCGGTACATCGAGGCGCACCTACAACAGGGGCAAGAGCGTAGGAGGAAGAGGAAGAGGACGTTCCGTCCGGACTCGAATGGGCGTCGTGACCATAAATCTCATTCCGGCAGGTGAGGGTAGTGTGTGAGTACCCCGATCCGGAGGCTCTGGAGGCCTCACAACAAACATACATTTATTTATATACTTATGTATGTGGGATGGCAACCCTTGCACCATCTCAACTCTCTTGCACCATTCTCCTTTCAACATCATTCTTGCACCATTCCCGATTAACCGATTGCTTAACTGCTGATTAACCGATTGCTTACACGAGCGAACGATGGAGTTAGTTGGTTTTTACGAGACGTGCGCGACGGTTGATGATCGAAGAACAAAATCCATCTCATTTTCATTAAATTCAATTAATCTACTTTTCTGTGTTTAAACTATTTCATTTGTTAATAAAAACAACAACATTCATTTTTTAACTAAATAAACATCTACATTCATACGTGAAATAATCGCAAAACCTACATTTTGGGGGCTCGTCCTAACAAAAAGAAAAAAAATCTAAAGCGTTTAGTGATTGTGCGTGTGTGGTTCGGTAAAATGGCGGCGCTTGGTGCGTACGAGGATGTTCGCGAAAATTTAAAGCGTAGTACAAAAACTGCTATTGCGGCTTTGCATAAATTCGTGTTCGAACGTGAAGGTGACCGATCCAACCGCCAACGATTGCGCGAGTTCGAAGGTTTTTTGTTTGATGCTAACGACGAAGCATATACGCGTAAATCAAAATATGTAGAAGAAAATCTAAGCGATAATAATCTCGCTTCAATATGCAACATTTTATGCATAAATTATAAGCAACAAAATCTAATGCTACATATATTTCAAAATTTACAAAAAGGATGCTTGCTAATCGCAAGTGCTAACGACGATAGCGACGGTGAAGGTAGCTCTGTGAAGTTGGCACCTCCAAGTGGGAGTAAATAAAAAAACGACATACCATTCGTTTGTCCATCGTTTGCCCATGTTTGTCCAGGAAAATTTTTCGTTTGTCCACCCTTCGTTCAAAAGTTATTTCGAAAAAAAAAAATCGGTGTGAAGTTGGCACCTCCAAATTTGAAAAATCATAAAAATGGCACGTCGTTCGTTTGTCCACGTTTGTCCAGGAAACATTTTTTTTTTGTCCACCCTTGGTTCAAAAGTTATTTCAAAAAAAAGTTTTTTCTAAAAAAGAAAAAAAATTATTTTTTTTCTTTTAATTGGCTAAATCGTTTGCCCATCGTTTGTCCAGGAAAAATTTTTGTTTGTCCACCCTTTGTTCAAAAGTTATTTCAAAAACAAGTTTTTCTAAATAGTTAAAAAAATATTTTTTTCTCTTAATTGGCTAAATCGTTTGTCCGTCCTTTGTCCATGGTTGTCCAGGAAAAATTTTTGTTTTTGTTCACCCTTCGTTCAAAAATTATTTAAAAAACAAATTTTTCTAAAATAGAAAAAAAAATATTATTTTTTCTTTAATATGGCTAAATCGTCTGTCCATCGTTTGTCCAAGAAAAATTTTCCTTTGTCCACCCTTTATTCAAAAGTTATTTAAAAAAGAAAATTTTTTTCTAAAAAATGTTGATGAAAATTAGTCATTGAATCGTCTTCTAGAACTGTACCCAAAAATTATTAAACATGAATTAAATTCTCTGAAACTGCATCGTTACAATCTTATCCACCTAAATGTTACCACTGAAAATAATTCAATTGGTTTGCCATCATCTGAATTATTTTATTAACTATACAATTTTTTTTCAGCAATGTTCTAACTATGTATGTTATAATAATGTTCAAGTAAATAAAAACTGGTTGAAAAGTTTCTCTGATTTTTTTAAATTTTTTTCGTCGACGGTGTTGAGTTTGTTCTTCCATACAACGTATGAACAAAATTTAATTGTGTATGGAAGAAAATTGTGAACAAGCCTGTATAAAAAAATATTCTAGAAATCCGGGAAATTTTTCAACAAGTTCTAACTTGGTGATGCAAAATAATAAAAACTCACATTGTGCGAGGGCGTAAATACCCTAATTTAGTAGTCAAATATCAAATTATCACAAGTATCATCAAAAGTTTGTTTTCAGAATTTGTATGTGGGGTTTCAAATAAACTTTATTTGAAGTGCATTTTGCCACTTGGATTGTCGCCGTTGGATATTTCTTCTTGCTTTGAGAAACCAATGCTACCGGAATCAATTAACGCTTATGTAAGATGCAATCGTTGGAATTTGCTAACTAAAGTAAAGAAATATTTCAATATTCCGATTATTGAAGATTCAAATGAAGTTACCACCCATTCATCAAATAATTCAGAATATATTCCATGTGATATTCCTAAAGACAAACCTTTTGAATACCCTCCGCTCTTTACAAATATAGTTCTTTCGAAGGACGATTGGGAAAAGATTTCTCCAGAGCATAGAGTCTAGAGCATTGCGAATAAGGGTGGAAAGATGTACCGGGTTTTGAAAAACGGCTGGACAGGTTTGGTGGTCAAACGTGGACAAACGATTTAGCCAATTTTAAGAAAAAAAAAAAAATTTTGTTTAGAAAAAACTTGGTTTTAAAATAACTTTTGAACAAAGGGTGGGCAAAAAAAAAATTTTCGTGGACAAACGAACGTCGTGTCATTTTTATAATTTTTCAAATTTGGAGGTTTGGATTTTTTTTTTTTTTAAATAACTTTTAAACGAAGGGTGGACAAACGAAAAATTTTCCTGGACAAACATGCACAAACGGTGGACAAACGAACGACGTGCCATTTTTATGATTTTTCAAATTTGGAGGTGCCAACTTCACACCGATTTTTTTTTTGTTCGAAATAACTTTTGAACGAAGGGTGGACAAACGAAAATTTTTCCTGGACAAACATGGACAAACGGTGGACAAACGAACGACGTGTCATTTTTATGATTTTTCAAATTTGGAGGTGCCAACTTCACACCGATTTTCTTTTTTTCGAAATAACTTTTGAACCAGGGGTGGACAAACGAAAATTTTTCCTGGACAAACGTGGACAAACGATGGACAAACGAATGGTATGTCGTTTTTTTATTTACTCCCACTTGGAGGTGCCAACTTCACAGAGCTAGTGAAGGTGATGACGACGGCGGTGACGGCGGCGGCAGCAACAACGAAGGCAGCGGCGTGGGCGGCATCAACGAAGGCAGAGGCAACGACGATGCAGCAAGTTCAAAGAGTAACGACGATAATGAGATTCAGCGAGAGCGGCCGATTGGAGTGAATTCAACGAGAACAACAAATAGAAGAAGATACGAAGACAACGATTGCTTTTTGTCATTTGCTGATGAGGGTGAAATAAATAGAAATACAGACGTGGCGAAAGGCATTACTACACAAATGTCACGGTTTGCTATAAATTTTAGGGATATTGAAGATTCAGTGCGAACATTTGACGGTACTGAAAAATTACCAGTGGAAGTATGGATTGAGGAGTTCGAAGAAAATGCTTCAATTATGTTTTGGGACGAATTTCAAAAATTCGTATTTGCAAAAAAATCACTCAAAGGACTGGCAAAACTGTTCGTATCAAGTGAAAGAGGCATAACATCGTGGACAAAATTAAAGTCTAGTTTACTTGAAGAATTTAAGACAGTGAGAAATAGTGCAAAATTGCATAAATTGCTTGTGAGTAAGACAATGAAAGAAAACGAAAGTGTATTTTTTCAACATGAAAGAAATTGCGGCGCGTGGTAATATCGAGGAGCGTGCACTTATGCAATATGTGATTGACGGAATAATGGACACAAGTATAAACAAAACATTTTTGTACGGTGCGAAAAACGTAAAAGAATTTAAAGAAAAACTCAAAGACTACGAATATATGCGTGAGAAAAACAAACAAGCGAAGAAAGTGCAGAGAAACGAAATTGACAAAAAGTATAGCGAAAGGAAAGATAATAACAAAAATACGAAACGTGATCTTATGTGCTATAATTGCGGTGTAAAAGGACACAAATCAGTAGAGTGCGACAAAAAAGAAAAAGGCACAAAGTGTTTTGAATGTCACAAATTTGGGCATATAGCAAAAGATTGTGCGCTAAAGAAAAGTAACACAGAAAAAAGCGTAAGCACAGTGAGTGCTAAAAGCGATATCATGCGAAAGCAAATAAAAATTGATAATTGAAATTGTGAAGGTTCGACACTGGTAGTAAGGTGAACATAATAACATCGAACGTGTACAATGCATTAAAAAAGCCGGCGCTGTGTAACTCAAAACTTCTTTTGACGGAGTTTGGTAAAAAATTTAACTATAAACCAATTGGTGAGTTGACAAAAACAATAAAAATTGACAATGATCTTTATGACATGGTGTTTCAAGTAGTGCCAACTGAGTATCAAGGCAAATTGATTGTTATGGTAATGGCAGAGCGAATTCGGCAATATTCGCCTCTATTCGCTTCAAGTTTTTGTAATGTAGAATGTCATAGTGATAAAAAATTTGAAATGACAACCATCGATTGTTTTTTTATATTTCATAAAAATTAAATTGAACTAATGGTGTCTGGACCAATACATACGTGTTTCGACAACTCACGCGTGCATAAAATTTAGTTAAAACCATCATCATCGTACCCTTTTGGTAAGTTGCGATGTTTTTTTGAAAATAAATACCAAATACAATATTCAAAGTCAACAGTCAAATCTTTATTTTTATGACATTCTACATTACACGGCTAGTTAAAAACGTGAAGAAGAGGAAGTCAGCTGTTCACTTAACATTACCATAAGAATGAATTTGCCTTGCTGAGTATCAGGGTTGGGCATATTTGCACTACCACTAAAAATGCACTACCACTATTTTTTAGTGATAGTTAAAATCAAAAATAACTATCACTAAAAATTTTTGATTTTAACTATCACTAAATATTAGTGTTAGTGAAAATTAAAAATCACTATCACTATCCCTTTTAGTGATAGTGAAAAGTTGCACTATAACTACAAAATGCACTATCACTACAAAATGCACTATCACTAAACTTGTAGTGAGTCATGATATTTTACTAAAAATTTGATTTGATATCCAATGGTAAATGTTGAAAAGTAATTGTCTTACTGTTGCCAACAATACAGTAAAGATCGCTAATAATAATTTGTACAAACATACACACCCACATTGGTGTCCATAAAAATATAAATTCGGCGTTTAGCTTCCGAAAATCTCAAATTTCTCACGGAAGTTAGTAGTCAAATGGAGTCCAAGTTACTTTAAAGATTTCAAAAATATCTTTATTTGCACTCTGACTCCTGGGATGCAGTTATTGCCGCAATCATCCTCCCCGATATAAAATTAAAGTTTTGCAAGGTCTTACTGGAAAGTGCTAATTCATACACTTTAGGCCACGTTCGGGACAAAATAAAAGAATACGCCATGGAATTTAAAAATAATACCGTTGAGGGTGAAAATTATTCGCAAGCTTCCATGCGTGCTACTAAACTATTTATGGCAATGACAATTCGACAATGACGCTAAAGGTATTTGCTTGAATAAAGCCAATCTGTGTATTGTTTATAATAATTTCATTCTTTAGATACAAGTCAATATACAAGCTCACATGGCGGATCCATATAAACCGAAGTAGATTTCTACTTGAACGATGATGATAGCAACATTGATGCTTTACGCCGCTTTCCCACAATAAGAAAGATGTTTTTAAAATATAACACAGCTCTTCCATCCTCTGCGCCAGTGGAAAGACTATTTTCATTTGCAGGAATTATTAATAGTAAGAAAAACCATAAATTTTGTAGCTAAAGATAAAACAAAAAAACACTTTTAACTTTTTTTCGAAATCCCGAATGGTTTTCAAGATATTCAACAATATAGAATTTTGAACCATTTTAAAGAAAAATTCATAACTCACGACTCGTTTGACATATATGGACAATAAACAAATTAAATTTTAAATGCATTCTAGGGCTACTATTGCAAATTTGTAATTCCTATTCAGGCAGTTGGTATCGAATTTTGTAGGTCATAAGAAATAAGAAATGTTCATAAAGCACGGTAGGTTTTAAGCATGTTTTATTGAAAGGTTCATGTCCCTCCATTTTTACTTTTGAATTCTCAAATATGCATTAAAATGAGATGTTATGTTGATTTTCAGAATTTTTCCCCGAGCTCTTTTTTAAAAATCTGATTTTCAAAATGTAAAATACCAAATTTTTAGATTTTTTGCATTTTTCTGGAAAACGTTAAGTTTTATCTTAAAACTACCTGAGACAAAGTTGTAGACCTGAAAATTCTCTACAAAAACGGAGTGAACAGTTTTTATCTAGGAGTCACCAGTTCTAAGATATCGCGATTGCAAATCTAATTCTATACATTATATGCACATAAATGCCACGTATAGACTTTTCTGGATTTTTCTGGAAAACGGTTATATGTATCGAAAAATTTTCTTTTGCCGTTTGTTCGTCACAAAGCTCCTCATCGACAATGAAAATAGTTATTTTTGTAAACCCTACAGTTCCCTAGCTAGAGCCAAATTTGCTACATTCGTGATACCAGAAACTAATAGTGGTTTAAATTTAGATATCTTGTATAACGAAATTTCGATAGAGCTAAATTTTTGTGGAAAGCAAAAAAAGTTAATCGTGGTCAAAGATCCATATTTTAGGTTGGTTTTTTTGGATTTTTCTCGACTTTTGACCACGATTAGGATTCTGAATAGGAATTACAAATTTTTTCTTTTTGAAACAGATAAGTAAGAGTTCGAGGATAATTGTGTAAAATGTTCACTGCAATAGTAGCCCTAGAATGCATTTAAAATTTAATTTGTTTAAATAATTGTTATCACACACATCTATTGTGAAGAGATAACGTTTCCCTAATACCAAAAAAAATTTTGTCCATGTACATATGTCAAACGAGTCGTGAGTTATGAATTTTTCTTTAAAATGGTTCAAAATTCTATATTATTGAATATCTTGAAAACCATTCGGAATTTCGAAAAAATGTTAAAAGTGTTTTCTTGTTTTATCTTTAGCTACATAAATTTATGGTTTTTATTCGTTGACTCAGTTGGCATGGTTTGACTCAATGACTCTAAATCTGAAATTCTGGTATTAAAGAAGGCAATTAAAAATTTAAAAAACTAGAACTTCAAACATATACATACTTATATGCTTACTTATTTGATGCATTTATTTATTTACATGAAAAATAATTATAAACTATTATATTACATACGAAGGTAACTAGCAAACATGGGTTATCAACCTAAGCTTCCTAATTTTAGTGGTAATTTAGTGCATTTTCCAAGTGGTAGTGCAATTTATTTTCACTATCACTAAATATAAAATTAGTGATAGTGAATTTCAATTTTAACTATCACTAACAAAATAGTGCTAGTGAAACCAGTAGTGCTCACTAAATTTAGTGCACTATGCCCAACCCTGTTTTTAATCAACGTTATGAAACCGAAGTGCACACAGACGCGTCTGCAGATGGTTTCGGTGCCGTAATTTTACAAAAATCGCCCGAAGACAAACAGTTTCATGCCGTATACTACATGAGTAAAAAGACGTCCGACGCAGAAAAAAATATTCGAGTTACGAGCTAGAAGTGCTAGCAGCTATCGAGGCGTTAAAGAAGTTTAGAGAGTATTTGCTTGGTCTGCACTTCAAACTGTTGACAGACTGTAAAGCATTTACAAAGACATTAGACAAAAAAGACATTCCCACGACAGCCGGTTCTACGTACCGGAATGACTCGGCCAAGGGCTGTTATTTCACTACCCCCCTGCCTAAACCGTCAGTTATCCTCCCCCCAATAATGTCATCCTCCGAGCAGCTCCTTGCAGCGGGACTGCTCAAGACTCTCCTGCTCCGGGCTGGTATTGGATCCAACCCCGGACCTAGAGAATGGATCTGCTGTGTATGCTGGAAGAAAATTTATGTGAAACGTTCACATTCTGTACAATGCTCTAATTGTAGCAGATGGTTGCATCTAACTAGTTGCTCCGGACTAAATCCCTCTACTCATAGACCCGCTAGTTCTTATAAAACTTTTGTGGCCCCTTGCTGTTCACGTCCTATGACGTCCAGTGGCCGTCGTCGATCCAGTATCGCTCCGCCACATATGTCTGACTCTGTCACATCAGTCTCCACGACCAGCACTAACAATGCACATCAGCAAGTAGACCTTCCGAGCGGCCGCTCACGCCCACAGGCGTCAACATCTCACACAGCAGCTCACAGCTACTCCCTACGTAGCACTTCCCAAGTGGATTTGAGCAATGCTGAGCGTCCGCTCTCTCCCACCCCCTCGGTCAGCCCCCTTCTTCCAGCATTAGCACGAGTATAAGCCACAACCATCAGCTCCTGGTCCCTTATACTACGTGCACTGTTTGTCGGTTAAGATTATATACGCCGTTGGCATCAGTCAAGTGCAATAACTGCCTTGGCCTGTGTCACCTGCTCATATGCTCTGGACTCGCGAACAGGAACCTATGGACTGATACGTACGTTGCGCCATGCTGTCGAGCTACGCAACCTTCAACGTCGTCCGACTCGCCTCTACCTTCTGGTAACGCGATTCCTTCGACTTCAAGATTACGCCGTAGTGCGCGACCCAGCCTATTACCACCTAGGCATACGCACCAGTCCTTGACCCCCAGCATCAACTCTGCTCCCCCTACACACTTCGGTATCCTGCAATTTAATTGCAACGGCCCAACCGGCAAAATTGTTGAAGTGACAAATTTAATGAAGCGACTGAACATCAAGATCGCGGCGATTCAGGAGACAAAGTTAGGTGGAAGGTCGTCTCTTTTGACCTGCAACGGGTACAATGTACACCGTTGTGACCGTGCGAGAGGGCTTGGGGGTGGCCTGGCATTCATCACGCATCAATCTATGCAGTATCGTCTATTTGAGCCTGACATCGACCCGAGGGACACCACCTTAGAACGTCAAGGTATGGTTGTCCGGTCAGGCGATGTCGACCTTGAAATCATAAACATTTACGTACCTCCTGTCACCTGTTGTCCCAGGGATTACCACCCTGACATTCGTGCGTTACTCAGGGGCGAGAACCGCGTCATCCTTGGTGACTTCAACGCACACCACGACCTGTGGCACCCCAGCCTGCAGGCCGATGGTAGGGGACAGGAGCTGGCTGACCAAATAGATGATTCGACGTTCTGCACGGTAAATGGGGATGCCCCCACTAGAGTGGCGGTAAACTGCTCTAGCTCGCCAGACATCACCATAGTCAGCGCTGGTCTAATAAACTGCGTTGACTGGCGACCGATGCTGACGCTTGCTTCAGACCACCTACCTATAGTGCTCTCTATCGATCGCCCCACCGACTTTGTCACCGCTGAGAAACGCACTTACACTAACTTCAATAAAGCCGACTGGGAGGGTTTTCTCAACACCACAGAGAGCGCCTTCGCTGCTCTTCCTACCCCGTCTGACGTACGAGAAGGGGAAAAGGCGTTTCGTTTGGGCCTAATTTCAGCCTCCCATCAACACATTCCGTCAGGTAGAATAAAGGAAGTCCGTCCATTCTTCCCCGCAGAGGCAGCGGCCCTGGCAAATGAACGGGACCATATTAGACGCCTTGACCCTACGGATCCTCAAATAAGGGATCTCAATGCGGAAATCAGACGCTTAGTAGACCAACACAAACGCGCTAAGTGGGAAGAGCACCTAAGGTCTTGCAACCTCTCGGCTGGAGTTGGCAAATTATGGTCGACGGTGAAATCTTTGCTCTAGCTCGCCAGACATCACCATAGTCAGCGCTGGTCTAATAAACTGCGTTGACTGGCGACCGATGCTGACGCTTGCTTCAGACCACCTACCTATAGTGCTCTCTATCGATCGCCCCACCGACTTTGTCACCGCTGAGAAACGCACTTACACTAACTTCAATAAAGCCGACTGGGAGGGTTTTCTCAACACCACAGAGAGCGCCTTCGCTGCTCTTCCTACCCCGTCTGATGTACGAGAAGGGGAAAAGGCGTTTCGTTTGGCCCTAATTTCAGCCTCCCATCAACACATTCCGTCAGGTAGAATAAAGGAAGTCCGTCCATTCTTCCCCGCAGAGGCAGCGGCCCTGGCAAATGAACGGGACCATATTAGACGCCTTGACCCTACGGATCCTCAAATAAGGGATCTCAATGCGGAAATCAGACGCTTAGTAGACCAACACAAACGCGCTAAGTGGGAAGAGCACCTAAGGTCTTGCAACCTCTCGGCTGGAGTTGGCAAATTATGGTCGACGGTGAAATCTTTGTCCAACCCGACTAAACCTAACGACAAAATATCCATCGACTTCGGTGATAAGGTTCAGTCGAAGCCAAAAAGATTCGCGAGAGCCTTCTGCCGACAATTTGTAATGCATCCTACGTTGAACAAAGATATTCGCCGAGCCACCAGGGAAGCGCACAAACACAAAAACAGCGATGCGCCCATTGCCATCTCCACAACAGAAGTTCATGAGCCTATTCGGAGATCCAAGAACACCAAATATATCGGCCCCGATGGCATTTCCATGCTGATGCTAAAACACCTCGGCGACGAAGGCATAAGATACCTCACACAAATTTTCAACCTTTCCCTTTCCACCTTTGTTATTCCTGAAAGATGGAAACAAGCAAAGGTGGTCCCACTACTAAAGCCTGGCAAGCCAGCTGCCGTAGGGGAGTCATATCGCCCGATATCTCTCCTCTCGCCAGTAGTGAAAGTGTTGGAATCCACCTTGTTGCCGTACTTCACCGCAAACCTGCGGCTCGCCGAACATCAGCATGGATTTCGCAAAAATCACAGCACCACCACCGCGCTGAACGCCATAACCACTCAGATAGGGGACGGACTAAACCAAAAGCGTCCAAACCACAGGACAGTGCTAGTTGCGCTTGACTTGGCCAAAGCTTTTGATACGGTCAACCATGCGCAACTAATGAAAGACCTTGAAGATTGGTCCCTTCCTCCCTGTCTTAAACGTTGGACTGCCAACTATTTGAGTGGTCGTCAATCGTCGGTTGAGTTCAGAGGCGCAAGATCAAAACCCAGAATAGTTAAACAAGGGGTGCCACAGGGTGGTGTCCTATCCCCGTTCCTGTTCAACTATTATATATCGAAACTTCCCCCCCCCCCCCCCCACCAGAGGGTGTCTCGATCGTCTCTTACGCCGACGATTGTACGATTCTGGCAACAGGCCCCTCCGTAGAAGAACTCTGCTCTCGAATTAACTCATATCTCCCAGCCGTGTCCGAATTCTTCGCCGGGAGAAACCTGGCATTGTCACCGAATAAGTCCTCGGCCACCCTATTTACGACGTGGACAACGCAAGTGAACATGGAATTAGACGTCTACGTTGATAGTGTCAAGCTACCAACTGTCTCACACCCCAAAATCTTAGGGGTGACGTTTGATAACATGTTCAAATACGGCGCTCATGTAACCGCAATTGCCAATAAAGTCCAAAGCCGTAACAAAATCCTCAAGTCCCTAGCTGGCAGCACTTGGGGTAAAGACAAAGAAACGTTACTAGCTACATATAAAGCAATTGGCCAGCCGGTACTGAGCTACGCGACGCCTATATGGTCGCCGGGGCTAGCTGACACACACTGGACGAGGCTACAGGTCTGCCAAAACACCGCCCTTCGTACTGCCACTGGGTGTCTTCTTATGTCTCCTGAGCATCACTTACATAATGAAGCGAAAATGCTCGCCGTTAAAGAGCATAGCGAGATGTTGACCAGGCAATTCCTGTTCAACTGTTGCAAACCGCAGCATCCGAACGGACGCCTGATCAACGAGGATCCGCCCCCCAGGAGCATAAGGAGCCATCTACGCAAACACTACGATGAGATCCGGCACCTGATTTCCACGCCGTTTGATCCTAAGGTGCACCGGCAGGACCTCACCCTCATCCACACAAATTCGGTAAATTCCTATGTTGGCTCTCTCCCGGTGAACGCCGTTCTTCAGGCAACAACACCACCCGTTGCCGAAGAGGAGCGCGAGCTGCCTAGGGAGACTAGGGTGATGCTGGCCCAACTCCGGTCTGGATATTGTAATAGGTTAAACTCTTACCTATCCAGACTGAACCCCGACTTGCCCAATGTTTGTCCGGCATGCGGCTTGTCCCCCCATACTACTAACCATCTTTTTGTCTGCTCATCCGAGCCTACTCTTCTAACACCCATATCCCTCTGGTCCTCCCCTGTTGAAGCCGCTAGGTTTCTAGGACTTCCGTTAGAAGAGTTCGATGACAATATTGGGTAAGGCAGGGCAAAGTAGTGTTACAACAACAACAACAACAAAAAAGACTTGGGCACGAGGGTGGCTCGATGGGTACTCTTTTTACAAGAATATGACTATGTCGTGGAACATAGATCAGGCGCGCAAATGAGACACGCTGATGCTTTAAGCAGATACGCTGTACTTAGCATAAACACCGAAAGTATTTTAATAAAAACTCAAGACGATATATTCAAACAATAAAAGAAGTACTAAAACACAAACCATCGCATGACGACTATTTCATAAAAAACGATATATTGTATAAGGTAATAAACGACGTGGAACTGTTGGTGATACCTCAAGAAATGCAAAACATAATCATTAAACAAGCTCATGAGAAAGGACATTTTGGAGTCAAGAAAACTAAAGAACTTATAATCAAAGAATATTTTATACCGGAGTTAGAAACGAAAATTCGAAACAGCATAGCAAATTGTATACAATGTGTTGTGAGCAACCGCAAACAAGCTAAACGCGAAGGCGAACTCATCCGAGCCTACTCTTCTAACACCCATATCCCTCTGGTCCTCCCCTGTTGAAGCCGCTAGGTTTCTAGGACTTCCGTTAGAAGAGTTCGATGACAATATTGGGTAAGGCAGGGCAAAGTAGTGTTACAACAACAACAACAACAAAAAAGACTTGGGCACGAGGGTGGCTCGATGGGTACTCTTTTTACAAGAATATGACTATGTCGTGGAACATAGATCAGGCGCGCAAATGAGACACGCTGATGCTTTAAGCAGATACGCTGTACTTAGCATAAACACCGAAAGTATTTTAATAAAAACTCAAGACGATATATTCAAACAATAAAAGAAGTACTAAAACACAAACCATCGCATGACGACTATTTCATAAAACACGATATATTGTATAAGGTAATAAACGACGTGGAACTGTTGGTGATACCTCAAGAAATGCAAAACATAATCATTAAACAAGCTCATGAGAAAGGACATTTTGGAGTCAAGAAAACTAAAGAACTTATAATCAAAGAATATTTTATACCGGAGTTAGAAACGAAAATTCGAAACAGCATAGCAAATTGTATACAATGTGTTGTGAGCAACCGCAAACAAGCTAAACGCGAAGGCGAACTGCATCCGTTGAGCAAAGGTGAGCAGCCGTTACATACGTATCACGTCGACTATTTAGGACCACTAGAATCTACGGGTAAGCAGTACAAGCACATATTCGCAGTAATCGACGCATTCACCAAATTTTGTTGGTTATACCCAACCAAGTCAACATCTGCAAAGGAAGTAATTTCAAAACTACAACTGCAAAGCAGCGTATTCGGTAATCCATATCAAATAATCTCAGATCGTGGCTCGGCGTTCACGTCAGATGACTTTAAAACGTACTGCGAGGCATAGAATATAATACATTGCAAAGTAACAACAGGTTTGCCGAGAGCCAATGGTCAAGTGGAAAGGCTCAACTCGACAATCATCAGCGTGTTATCCAAACTAAGTGTGAAAGATCCAACGAAGTGGTCCAAGTACGTAGACAGCGTGCAAAAACCAGTAAATTCAACATACACAAGAAGCACTGGTCGCACACCGTTTGAGTTGTTAGTAGGCACGAAAATGCGTACCAAGGAAGATCTAGAAATAAGCAAACTAGTACAAGACGAAATTGTAAATAACTTCAATGACGAGCGCGAGATAATGCGCAAACAAGCAAAGCAACAAATACTTAAAGTTCACGACCTGCAGCCTTGCTGCTCCCGCCTGACCTCAGTCCCCACTCTCGCCCCCCCCCCCTACTTCCAGCATGCACGTGGGTCAGGAACATAACCTCCTCGTACCTTTCACCACGTGCACTGTTTGTCGGCAAAGACTATATACGCCTGCGGCATCGGTTAAGTGCAATAACTGCCTTGGCCTGTGCCACATCCATATGTGCTCTGGGCTCGCAAACAGGAACCTTTGGACGGATGCATTTATTGCCCCTTGCTGCAGTACTCAGCCGCCCTCCACGCCACACAACATCGGCCAAGACGCGCTGAACCCTAGACTGCGTCACAGCTTGGGACTATGCCCACCTCCACCTAGGCAACCGCATCCGTCCCTTACCCCCAGCATGCCTCCACCCTCCCTCCCGACACACTTTAAAATCCTACAGCTGAACTGCAACGGGTTAGCTGGAAAGATCGCGGAGATAACAGACTTTATGAAGTCGAACAACATGAAACTGGCCGCCATTCAGGAGACCAAACTGAATGCTAACTCGGACTTACGTACTCGTGATGGGTACAATGTACATAGGAAAGAACGTCCCAGCGGTCATGGGGGCGGCCTCGCTTTCATTACACACCATACTGTACAGTATAACCTATTTGCCCCGGACGTTGACCCCAGGGGCTCTACCCTTGAATGCCAGGGCATAGCAGTCCGGACAGGCGACGTCGACCTGCGAGTGTTAAATATATACATTCCCCCTGTTACGTGCTGTCCCTGATATTAGTGCTATCGCCCTGATATTAGTGCGTTGCTAAGGGGCGATAACTGCCTCATCTTAGGTGATTTCAACGCACATCACGATCTCTGGCATTCCAACTTGCCAGCAGATAGCAGAGGGCACGCACTCGCAGAGCAAATAGATAATTCGGCATTCTGTACATTGAATGGAGATGCCCCCACTAGGGTGGCAGGTAACTGCCACAGTTCGCCAGACATCTCCATTTCAAGTGCGGGCCTTATCAACCACGTTAACTGGCAACCTATGCTTACACTGGCATCTGACCACCTACCCATCCTACTAGACATCGAACGACCGTCCGACTTCATAACGACAGAAAAACGAAGGTACATCAACTTCAGTAAAGCGGACTGGGACCGCTTCACGGATTTTACAGAGCACTCCTTCGCTGACCTACCCACACCGACGGACGTATGCAAAGGTGAGAAAGAGTTTCGCAAAGTCATCGATTCAGCCTCTGGCCGCTTCATCCCTCATCGAAGCACTGCTAGCAACAACAACAACAACAAGGTCGCCATTGCTTTCGGCGATAACGTCAAGTCGGACCCCAGGAAGTGCGCGAGCGCATTCTGCCGGCAATTTATACTGCATTCTCCTGCGGATAGGGCTAAGAGAAAAGCCATCCGACGCGCGCACAAACACAAACACACAGCCGCGCCCATTGTCGTCTCCGCTGCAGAGGTCAAGGAAGCTTTAAGGAAGGCTAAACCTTCAAGATCACTCGGACCCGACGGAATTGCCATGAAGATGCTGAAACACCTAGGCCACGAGGGGCACAAGTACTTGGCGGCTCTATTCAACCTCTCACTGTCCACCTTCGTTATACCAGACATCTGGAAACATGCGACTGTGGTCCCCCTCCTAAAACCTGGGAAGCCGGCAAATCAAGGAGACTCTTATCGTCCGATATCTCTCCTTTCGCCGGTAGTGAAGTTGTTAGAGGCTATTCTGCTCCCATATTATACTGCAAACCTGCAGCTGCCCAATCATCAACATGGCTTCCGTAAAAAACATAGCACAACATCAGCTTTGAACGCCATCACGACGCAGATTAACTTCGGTTTGAACCAACACCAACCAAACCACAGGACGGTTCTCGTGGCACCTGACCTGTCGAAAGCCTTCGACACAGTCAACCACGCCACACTCCTTGAAGACCTGGAGGAGACACCGCTTCCTGCCTGCCTAAAACGATGGACCGCCAACTATTTGAACGGTCGGCTGGCGTCAGTGCAGTTTCGAAACGAGAGATGTAGACCTAGAAGAATTAGACAAGGGGTTCCGCAGGGCGGTGTCCTTTCACCCCTTCTGTTTAACTTCTACATCTCGACACTCCCTCCCCCAACAGAGGGGGTCTCCATCGTTTCGTACGCCGACGACTGCACTGTGATGGACACGGGCAAAGGACCTTCCACGGACGAACTTTGTACTAGACTAAACGACTACCTGCGCGACTGCCCCTGCGGGTTGGGGCTTAGAATATGCCCGCGGTAGGCATACCGGTCGTAAGAGGCGACCAATATGCACAAAGGCAATGATGTGCAACTTGATGGTTGATCTACGGATATGATGCCTCCCACCTCTCATTACCCATCTTCTCTTTCCTTTCGGAAGGAGGGATGACATGACCTAGAAGGTTGCACTGGTCATACCAAATCGCTCCCACGACAGTCGGGCAGTACCGCAAGGGAGTACCGGAGCGTACCGGATTCATATCCGGCCAAGGACTGTTATTTCGACAACACTCCCCAAAACCTTCGGGGAGTGATTTTGTTGTTAAAACAACAACAACAACAACTACCTGCGCGACCTTTCCTGCTTCTTCACAGAGCGGAACCTGACTCTTTCCCCGACTAAATCTACGGCGACGTTGTTCACCACGTGGAATGCGCAGATGGGGCAGGAGTTGAATGTCCACGTAGATGGTGTTCCACTACCTACTGTCAACCACCCCAAAATTCTAGGGGTTACATTCGACAATAGCCTCACCTTCGCTAATCATGCCACCGTAATAGCTTCAAAGGTACAAAGCCGCAACAAGATCCTCAAGTGACTGGCCGGCAGTACTTGGGGCAAAGACAAAGAAACGTTGCTGGTCACCTATAAGGCTATTGGCCGACCGGTTATTGATTATGCTGCGCCCATATGGTCGCCTAACCTTCACGACACCAACTGGAGGAAATTGCAGGTCTGCCAAAACACCGCCATCAGAACTGCGACGGGTTGTTTGCTTATGTCTCCTGAGTCTCATCTCCACCAGGAGGCTCAAATGCTCAACGTTCGCGAGCATGCGGAACTTTTAAGCAGGCAGTTCCTTCTGAACTGCCACCGACCCAGTCATCCAAATCGACAGCTATTGGATGAAACTCCGCCCCCTAGAGACATAAGGAAACATCTATCGAAGCATTATGATGAGATCCGGCATCACATCTCGTTGCCGTTTGATCTGCGGGACCATAGGCGGGCCCTAAAGGACCTCCACACTGAGTCGGTGGACAGATCCCTCAGATCCCGGCCTGTGAACCCCGTTATTGGTGCCCAACCACCCGTTCTTGCTGAGGAAGAACGTGTCCTTCCGAGGGAGACTAGAGTCATGCTGGCTCAACTTCGGTCTGGATATTGCAATAGGCTGAACTCCTATTTGTCCAGACTGAACCCTACCATACCAAACACATGCCCTGCATGCGGTATGGCCCCCCACGACACGCAACATCTCTTTTCGTGTTCTTCGGAACATACTCTTCTAACTCCCTCATCACTTTGGTCCAACCCTGTTGAAACAGCGCGTTTCCTTGGACTTCCGTTAGAAGGGCCCGATGACAACTAGGAGTGTTCTGGCCCTTTGGGCGGGGCGAAGCACTGCTAACAACAGCAACAACCCTTGCACCATCTCAACTCTCTTGCACCATTCTCCTTTCAACATCATTCTTGCACCATTCCTGATTAACCTATTGCTTAACTGCTGATTAACCGATTGCTTACTTAACTGCTGATTAACCGATTGCCCCTGCGGGTTGGGGCTTAGAATATGCCCGCGGTAGGCATACCGGTCGTAAGAGGCGACCAATATGCACAAAGGTAATGATGTGCAACTCGATGGTTGATCTACGGATATGATGCCTCTCACCTCTCATTACCCATCTTCTCTTTCCTTTCGGAAGGAGGGATGACATGACCTAGAAGGTTGCACTGGTCATACCAAATCGCTCCCACGACAGTCGGGCAGTACCGCAAGGGAGTACCGGAGCGTACCGGATTCATATCCGGCCAAGGACTGTTATTTCGACAACACTCCCCAAAACCTTCGGGGAGTGATTTTGTTGTTAAAACAACAACAACAACAACGAGCAACCACCCCAAAATTCTAGGGGTTACATTCGACAATAGCCTCACCTTCGCTAATCATGCCACCGCAATAGCTTCAAAGGTACAAAGCCGCAACAAGATCCTCAAGTCACTCGCCGGCAGTACTTGGGGCAAAGACAAAGAAACGTTGCTGGTCACCTATAAGGCTATTGGCCGACCGGTTATTGATTATGCTGCGCCCATATGGTCGCCTAACCTTCACGACACCCACTGGAGGAAATTGCAGGTCTGCCAAAACACCGCCATCAGAACTGCAACGGGTTGTTTGCTTATGTCTCCTGAGTCTCATCTCCACCAGGAGGCTCAAATGCTCAACGTTCGCGAGCATGCGGAACTTTTAAGTAGGCAGTTCCTTCTGAACTGCCACCGTCCCAGTCATCCAAATCGACAGCTATTGGATGAAACTCCGCCCCCTAGAGACATAAGGCAGCATCTCCGGAAGCATTATGATGAGATCCGGCATCACATCTCGTTGCCGTTTGATCTGCGGGACCATAGGCGGGCCCTAAAGGACCTCCACACTGAGTCGGTGGACAGATCCCTCAGATCCCGGCCTGTGAACCCCGTTATTGGTGCACAACCACCCGTTCTTGCTGAGGAAGAACGTGTCCTTCCGAGGGAGACTAGAGTCATGCTGGCTCAACTTCGGTCTGGATATTGCAATAGGCTGAACTCCTATTTGTCCAGACTGAACCCTACCATACCAAACACATGCCCTGCATGCGGTATGGCCCCCCATGACACGCAACATCTCTTTTCGTGTTCTTCGGAACATACTCTTCTAACTCCCTTATCACTTTGGTCCAACCCTGTTGAAACAGCTCGTTTCCTTGGACTTCCGTTAGAAGAGCCCGATGACAACTAGGAGTGTTCTGGCCCTTTGGGCAGGGCGAAGCACTGCTAACAACAACAACAACAACGAGCGAACGATGGAGTTAGTTGGTTTTTACGAGACGTGCGCGACGGTTGATGATCGAAGAACAAAATCCATCTCATTTTCATTAAATTCAATTAATCTACTTTTCTGTGTTTAAACTATTTCATTTGTTAATAGAAACAACAACATTCATTTTTTAACTAAATAAACATCTACATACATTCATACGTGAAGTAATCGCAAAACCTACATGTATATGGCTGATTCATTGGAAAGTGATATATTTGTGTTCACCGACTTTAATGTCAAAAATTCATAACACACCGACATTTTTTTAAATAAACTGATATAGGACCTAGATATCTCATCGAGTCATATAAATTAAGGCCAACATTTAATAATTAAATAGCGTGGACTACTTTTAACCCTTTCGGGACGGAGTTTTATTCGGTAAATGGAAATAGCCTGAACGAAAAATTATACTTACACCTATCCATTGGGACAAAAAACTATCATTCCCACAACAGCCGGTTCTACGTACCGGAATGACCCGGGTTTTACCCGGCGAAGGGCTGTTATTTCAGTGTAACCCTGTCCAATTTGTCCAGTCCCACTCCTAAATTGTCATCCTCGGAGCAATCCCTTATATTACCGACGGCTCCAACATCTACATTCACATCTACATCTTCATCTACTTCTTCATCTTCATCTACATCTACTGCTACTACTACTACTACATCCACACCATCTGCATTTACCCTGTAAAAAACGTTGGAGTATGGGAGTACTCCAACATTTATCCTCATTCATACAAAAAGGTGGTCCAATTTATAAGCCCATGTCCGGTGATTGGATCACCTAATCCATATCGGAGCACCCTGCTGAATAGTCTATGGAACACCTATGTGAGAGTACTTTGAACATGCTGCCTAAAGATTACTCTATAGAGTACTCTGCAGTAAAGCGAGAGAGGGAGTAGGTGTTCTTTTTGAAGACCACCTACTCCCTCTCTCGCTTTGCTGTTGAATACTCCATAGAGTAATCCAATAGGAGTATTTTGGGAGTACTCTCATGTAGGTGGTCTATAGAGTATTCAAAAGCAAAGAAATGGAGTACTCCGAGTCGGATTAGGTGATCCAATTACCGGCCATCGCCATGTAAATTGGACCACCTTTTTTATATGAGCGAGGATAAGTGTTGGAGTACTCCGATACTCCTTAAGGAGTACTCTATGGAGTATGGAACGTAGTATTTCGGTTTTTTGCAAGGTACTCACTCAGAGATTTCGAATGCCGCTGCACTCCCTCCTACGTCTACCTCTACATCACCATCAACATCTATAGCTGCCTCTACATCCACACCAACCATAAGTACTCTCTCAGCTATTTCGAATACTCTTGCGCTCCCAACTACAAATGCTAGTCGTGATATCAATAGCTCTTTACACACCCAGCCCACTAACACTGCTGTTCTTCATTCTGCTGGCGCTATGACATTTGCGGATGCTGCTGCTAGCGCTTCTAACACTACACCGGCGATAAACAATGCTGCTGTAAATAAATCACCTGTATAACGTGTATCGGAATGATCGGGATTATTCTAAAACGGGGTTGTCGAGAGGAGGAGGAGTGCTGATCGCTGTGCGTCGTCATCTAAGTTCATCGCTTGTTGATCTGAGTGATAACGATTCACTGTTGGACCAACTCTGTGTCTCAGTACATAGCACCTCTAAGATTTTCATCTGCGTTTCCTACATACCGCCATCTAGTAATGACTCTCTCTATGCATCGCATGCCAATAACATTGTAGAGTTAGTACACAATCATGAAGGTAGCAATTTCTGTATTCTTGGTGATTTTAATCTACCTAATGTGGAATGGTCATGTGTGAATAATAGCCTAGTAGTAATTCTGAGATGTGTCTTATTGACAATCTGTTAAGTCTTAATCTATCTCAGATAAATGGATTTACCAATCAACTAGGTAGAACGCTCGACCTCGTGTTTATTAGTGATAATTTTAATCATACTTTGCAAGAATGTGTTGATCCTCTGTCTTGCGCTGGTTTACACCATATCCCGTTTACTATTGGCATTGAGTTTTATACTTTTCATAGCATCGGGTCTGATATCGAAGATTCTAGCTTTTCGTTTAAACGTGGTAATTTTGATATTATCGCTCAAGAGGTCTCTTCTGTTGATTGGGAAGCCCTTTTTCAGGGATGCAATCTCACTGAGGGTTTCAATATGTTTAGAAATCTTATAAATCAAATCTGTATAAATAATATACCTCGGAAGAAAAAGCACTGCTATAAAGTTCCTTGGTATAATCAAAAACTAAAACGGCTAAAGAATTTGAAAAATCGGTTTTTTAAAAGGTACAGGGCCACGATGTCCATGACACATAAGGTTAAGTACCTTCGATATTCCTCTAAATTCAAAGCGTTAAGCATGAGGCTTCACTCAAGGTATGTTCGCACTTTTGAATCTAATATTAAAGAAAACCCTAAGACTTTTTGGACCTATGTAAAGTCTAAAAAAACTTGTTCGAGTATTCCTACTTCGGTATTTTATAACGGAGAACATGCATCGTCACCTGCTGAGGTGGCTAATCTTTTCGCGGACTTCTTCTGCTCCAACTTTGTCAAGCAGTCGGATATCCCTACAGGCTTCCACTTGAAAGATGGCTCGACTATCAATTTTGGATCGCTGACTCTTTCTCTGGATGATGTTATCGACGGAATAAGGAGTATAAAAACATCTAACCAAACAGATATAGACGGCTTATCGTCTTATCTACTCAAAAATTGTTTGGCATTGGCAACTCCACTCCTCTTAATTTTCAACAAATCACTCGAGCAGGGCGAGTTTATCGATGCCTGGAAGGTTACTTTCATAAGCCCCGTTTTCAAGAGCGGTAGTAAAAACAATGTGGCCAACTATAGGCCCATTGCCAAGCTTTCAACAATCTCGAAACTATTCGAATACATTGTTAAACAGAAAATGTATTTTGCCGTTAGGCGCATTATTAATGACAATCAGCACGGGTTCGTGTCTGGTAGATCTACTGTAACAAACTTATCGGTTTTTTCTGAATTTTGCCAGTCAGCTTTCAATAACCGCCTTCAAGTCGATACGGTCTACACAGACTTCTCAAAGGCATTCGACAAAGTCAGCCATTCGATCTTGCTTTCTAAATTAGCCTACTTTGGCTTTCTTCTTCTTCTTTAAATGGCCATCTAACCGCCTGAGCGATTTTGACCGTCCAACATAGCTCGCCAGTCATTTCTTCTTTGCGCCAACTGGCGCCAATTGGAGACCCCACGAGATCGCAGGTCGGTCTCCACTTGGTCCTTCCATCGGAGTGGTGGTCTTCCTCTTCCTCTGCTTCCACCGGCGGGTGCCGATAAGTATACCTTCTGGGCTGGAGCGTCTTCGTTCATTCGCACGACGTGGCCTAGCCAGCGAAGCCGCTGTGTTTTAATGCGCTGTACTATGTCGACGTCTGCGTAAAGCTCATACAACTCATCATTAAATCTTCTTCGGTACTCGCCGTCGCCAACGCGTAGAGGCCCATAAATCTTTCGCAGAACTTTTCTCTCGAATACTCCCAATGCAGCCTCGTCAGATGTTGTTAGTGTCCACGCCTCTGCACCATATAGCAGGACGGGAGCGATGAGTGACTTGTAGAGTGTGATTTTCGTGCGTCGAGAGAGGACTTTACTTTTCAATTGCCTACTCAGTCCAAAGTAGCATTTATTTGCAAGAGCAATTCTTCGTTGGATTTCTAGGCTGGCATTATTGTTGGAGTTTATGCTAGATCCAAGGTAAACGAAGTCCTTCACTATTTCGAACTTTTTGGTGCCAGCAGTGGCGTGGGTGCCAAGGCGCGAATGCGCTGACTCTTTGCTTGATGACAGCATGTACTTCGTTTTGCCTTCGTTCACCACCAAACCCATTTTTTCCGCTTCTTTTTCTAGTTTGGAGTACGCAGAGGTTACGGCACGGTTGTTAAGGCCGATAATGTCAATGTCGTCAGCATATGCTAACAGTTGCACGCTTTTATAGAATATTGTTCCAGCGCGGTTGAGTTCTGCAGATTGTATTATTTTCTCCAACATCAAATTAAAGAAATCGCACGATAGGGGGTCACCTTGTCTGAAACCTCGTTTAGTTTCAAACGGCTCGGAGAGGTCCTTCCCAATTCTGACTGAGCTGGTGGTGTTGCTCAATGTCATTTTGCAAAGCCGTATAAGTTTTGCGGGGAAACCAAATTCAGACATAGCGGCATATAGGCAGCTCCTTTTCGTGCTATCGAAAGCGGCTTTAAAATCAACAAAGAGGTGGTGTGTGTCGATTCTTTTCTCACGGGTTTTCTCCAGGATTTGACGTATTGTAAAAATCTGGTCGATGGTAGATTTTCCAGGTCTGAAGCCACACTGATAAGGTCCAATCAGTCTGTTCACGTCAGGCTTCAATCGTTCGCACAATACGCTTGACAAGACCTTATATGCGATATTCAAAAGGCTGATTCCGCGGTAGTTGGTGCAGTTTGCAGGATCACCTTTTTTGTGGATTGAGCAAAGAACACTTAGATTCCAATCTTCGGGCATGCATTCATCCGACCATATTCTGCACAGAAGCTGGTGCATACGCCTTACCAGCTCCTCGCCGCCATGCTTGAATAGCTCAGCAGGCAAACCATCAGCGCCAGCTGCTTTATTGTTTTTTAACCGGGATATTGCTATTCGCACCTCATTATAGTCGGGTTCTGGGACGTCAATTTCGTCGTCTTCGATTGTGGGTTCGGGTTCGAGCTCTTCTCTGGTTTCTTGCTCAATTTCTCCATTTAAAAGGGCAGAGAAGTGATCCCTCCATATCTCTAGTATTCTCTGAACATCAGTCACCAGGTCGCCGTTCTCGTTCTTACAGGAATTTGCCCCGGGCTTGAAACCTTCCGTCATTCGTCGAATTTTTTGATAGAATTTTCGGGCATTATTCCCATTGGCTAGCATCTCAAGCTCATTGATTTCACGCTTTTCTGCCTCTCTTTTTTTTGCCCGGAAAAGTCGCCTCGCTTCCCTTTTCAACTCGCGGTAGTGTTCACACACACTCCTTGTTGCACTCGATCTTAGCGTTGCCTTGTAGGCTTCGTTCTTTCTTTTCGTTGCAGCTCGGCACTCTTCATCATCGTACCAGTTGTTTCTTCTCGTTCGCCGGAATCCAATTACTTCTTCGGCTGCGGTACGGAGTGCTCCTGTGATGTGCTCCCACTGCTCATGCATTCCACTGGGTTGAATTGTGCTCTCAGAGAGCAGGTGTGAGAGTCGGTCTGCAAAATCATTGGCGGTCTGTTGCGATTGCAGCTTTTCGACGTCCAGCTTTCCTTGCGTTTTCTGTTGCACCTGTTTTGTCGTACAGAGGCGGGTACGAATCTTAGCTGCTACTAGGTAGTGATCGGAGTCGATGTTTGGACCTCTTATTGTGCGAACATCTAAAACGCTAGAAGCATGCCGTCCGTCTATCACAATGTGGTCGATCTGGTTTCGCGTTCTTCGATCGGGAGACAGCCATGTAGCCTGATGGATCTTCTTGTGCATAAACCTGGTGCTGGCAATGACCATGTTTCGGGCACCGGCGAAGTCGATCAGCCTGTATCCATTTGGCGAAGTCTGGTCGTGCAGGCTGAACTTCCCGACTGTGGGTCCAAATACACCCTCTTTGCCCACCCTGGCGTTAAAGTCACCAAGCACGACTTTGATGTCATGACGGGGGCAGCGCTCGTAAGTTTCCTCCAGGCGCTCGTAGAATGCATCCTTTTCCACGTCGTCTTTCTCTTCCGTCGGAGCGTGGGCGCAGATAAACGAGATGTTAAAGAATCGTACTTTTACGCGGATTGTAGCGAGACGCTCATTCACGGGTGTGAACGACAGTACTCGATTACGGAGTCTCTCTCCCACCACAAATCCCACGCCAAATCTGCGCTTGTCGACATGCCCACTCCAGTAAATGTTGCAAGGTGGTTTGTTCATATTCCCTTGCCCCGTCCATCGCATCTCCTGTATGGCGGTGATGTCAGCTTTAGCCTTCCTCAGGGCCTCAACCAACCGGGCAGCGGCACCTTCCCCATTGAGGGACCGGACATTCCAGGTGCATGCCCTTAAATCGTAGTCCTTGTTTCGTTTGCGTGTGTCGTCATCTAAAAAGGGGGTTCTCATATCCGAGGCTTTTTTGAATTTCATTGGTACGTTGTTTTATGTGGTGGGTCCCAAACCCAACGCACAACCCGTTCCACGGGAGGTTGTAATTTAAGTGCACGTTTATATAGCGAGCCGCTTGATCCAAGACAGACGCCCGCTTACAGCCGCACCACTAGGTGATCAGACGCTGCTTGTAAACCCCTGATAAGCCCTTAAACCGATTATGTCGGAGTGGCCTTGCCAGGTTGTCGCCTTCTCACGTTTAGCTCACCACCAAACGGGTGTTCGGTGGCTACCCAGAGGATACTTGGACGCAAGCGCCCGGAAGTAGTGAGCTGCTTGGACCGCATGCAAAAGAATCGCTCTGGCCATTCCCAAGTGAATGGCGATCAGAAACTTTCCCCACTTACGTGGACTTCTACACGCGGACCCATCCTCCTTTGGCTTTCACTCGATTTTTTTATCTTGGATAAGTTCATATCTCGATCAGCGGAATTGTGCGGGGTTCCATTCCCACTTATTACACCATTGACGGCTCCCGCCTTTCTACTCTTTATGAGATAACGGACTTAGGTGTAGTCTTTGACTCAAAATTCTTATTCACTACTCATCTAAACTCTGCCATTGTCAAGTCATATTCGGTATTAGCTTTTATCAGACGTTTTAGCTCCGATTTCACTGATCCATACACTCTTAAAGTATTGTTCACTTCGCTCGTTCGTTCTAAGCTTGAATATGCCTGCTTTATATGGAGACCGTATCATGAATGCCACATTAGGAGGCTTGAACGAGTACAAAAAATTTTTGTTCGCTTCGCATTACGATCCCTTAGGTTTACTGAACCGATCCCTACCTATAAAGCCAGATGTGCACTCATAAACCTTCAATCGCTTCAATGCAGGAGAACCATTCTTTCGTTGTCGTTTGTCTTTGACATTATTAACGGTACAATTGACGCACCGTTTCTCCTGGAAACTATCCGGTTCCATATCCCACAAAGGGCTCTTCGTAATAGCAATATATTTTACACGGAATGTGTTCGGACCCTTTATGCCTCTAACGCTCCCATCTTAAGGGCGATGACGGAATTTAATAATATTTCGAGTTCTTTAGCCAATGATTTCTCTTTGCCCAAACGAATTTTTAAATCGCTACTTAATAATATATTACTATGAATGTGCATTCTATAACTATCTACGTTAGTCTGTAAGTAATTTTTTACGCTAGACAACCTTACTGTTAAATAAATAAATAAATAAATAAATAAATATTAAATATATGTCAAACGTTCAGATTTCGTTCAATGCAGTAAATGCAAGAGATGGTTGCACAGATCTGTATGCTCAGGGCTTAACCCTGCCATCCCCAGAACCCGTACTTTTTTCCGTACTTTTGAGGCACCATGTTGTTCGCGCGCAAGCGCGCCCCCGGTTCTCGTCACTCCGGCGTACACACACCGCACTTACCATCACCAAATGGCCACAACGGTGGCCCGGTCTCCACGACCAGCAGCCTTGCTGCTCCCGCCTCACCTCAGTCCCCACTCTCGACCCCCCCTACTTCCAGCATGCACGTGGGTCAGGAACATAACCTCCTCGTACCTTTCACCACGTGCACTGTTTGTCGGCAAAGATTATGTACGCCTGCGGCATCGGTTAAGTGCAATAACTGCCATGGCCTGTGCCACATTCATACGTGCTCTGGGCTTGCAAACAGGAACCTTTGGACGGATGCATTTATAGCCCCTTGCTGCAGTACTCAGCCGCCCTCCACGCTACACAACAACGGCCAAGGCACGCTGAACCCTAGACTGCATCACAGCTTGGGACTAAGCCTACCTCCATCTAGGCAACCACATTCGTCCCTTACTTACTTACTCCCTCCCGACACACTTCAAAATCCTACAGCTGGACTGCAACGGATTAACTGGAAAGATCGCGGAGATATTAGTGCGTTGCTAAGGGGCGATAACTGCCTCATCCTAGGTGATTTCAACGCACATCACGATCTCTGGCACTCCAACTTGCCAGCAGATAGCAGAGGGCACGCACTCGCAGAACAAATAGATAATTCGGCATTCTGTACATTGAATGGAGATGCCCCCCCTAGGGTGGCAGGTAACTGCCACAGCTCGCCAGACATTTCCATTTCAAGTGCGGGCCTTATCAACCACGTTAACTGGCAACCTATGCTTACACTGGCATCAGAGCACCTACCCATCCTACTAGACATCGAACGACCGTCCGACTTCATAACGACAGAAAAACGAACGTACATCAACTTCAGTAAAGCGGACTGGGACCGCTTCACGGACTTTACAGAGCAGACCTTCGCTGACCTACCCACACCGACGGACGTATGCAAAGGTGAGAAAGAGTTTCGCAAAGTCATCGATTCAGCCTCTGGCCGCTTCATCCCTGCTGCCAGAATCCCGGAAATTCGGCCGAATTTCCGTGCGGAAGCAGCGGCAATGGCAAGAGAACGTGGCCAAGTGAGACTCTTGAACCCCGCAGATCCAAGAATAAAGGATCTCAACGCAGAAATCCGTCGGACTGTCAATGATCATAAATTGAAAAAGTGGAAAGAACACCTAGAGTCATGCAACCTCTCCGGCGGTGTCGGCAAACTATGGTCGACAGTCAAGGCCCTATCCAACCCGACCAAATACAATGACAAGGTCGCCACTGCTTTCGGCGATAACGTCAAGTCGGACCCCAGGAAGTGCGCGAGCGCATCCGACGCGCGCACAATCACAAACACACAGTCGGCTCCGCTGCAGAGGTTAAGGAAGCTATAAGGAAGGCTAAACCTTCAAGATCACTAGGACCCGACGGAATTGCCATGAAGATGCTGAAACACATCGGCCACGAGGGGCACAAGTACTTGGCGGCTCTATTCCACCTCTCACTGACCACCTTCGTTATACCAGACATCTGGAAACACGCGACTGTGGTCCCCCTCCTAAAACCTGGGAAGCCGGCGAATCAAGGAGATTCTTATCGTCCGATATCTCTCCTTTCGCCGGTAGTGAAGTTGTTAGAGGCTATTCTGCTCCCATACTATACTGCAAACCTGCAGCTGGCCAATCATCAACATGGCTTCCGTAAAAACCATAGCACAACATCAGCATTGAATGCCATCACGACGCAGATTAACTTCGGTTTGAACCAGCACCAACCAAACCACAGGACGGTTCTCGTGGCAGTAATTACGTCGTTCATAGGCGTGATCGTATATCTAGGGCCGGCGGAGTTCTTATAGCCGTCGAATCCTGCCTTTCCTCTGAATTGCTTGTCTTAAACAATGAGTCTGATATTGAATTCATTGCAGTAAAGGTTTCACTGCATAATTTTAATCTAATTGTCTCTTGCTCATACATACCGCCTCTATCGGATATGCACGTTTATACTCTTCATTTTTCTGCTATTAGTGATTTGCAATCTCAGTTGCGTAATAGTGATCGTCTTCTTGTTTTTGGTGATTTTAACTTACCTTCAGTTGGCTGGGTTAGCTCAAGCGATTCAAACTTTCTAACCCCGATCTCACAACATGATTTCCTCAATTCCATGTTGGATACCTCGCTTCTACAGATCAACAATGTGTCTAACTGTAATAACAAGATTCTTGATCTGGTGTTTGTGGATGATTCTGTTGGTGTCACACTTAACAGGGTTCCACCGTTATCTGTCCCTGAAGATTCATTTCATCCTACGCTCGAGATAGCACTGGATATGGCGCAACCTAGTAGCCTTGGCATAAGGATGGGTAAACAGCGATCCCGCTCTCGCTGCTTCTCTAAAGCGAACTTCATAAAGCTCAATGATATGTTAGCTTCCCATGACTGGTCGAATCTCTATGCCTGTAAAGATATCGAGACAGCCGTTTCCATATTCTACAGCTCGCTGCATGGAATTTTCGACAACTGTGTCCCTCTCCGTTATACTAGTGTTGGGACGAATAAGCCGCCCTGGTTCTCCAAACAGCTTGCTAGATTCGGCAATATTAAGTCCAGACTACATAAACGTTTTATAAGATCTGGCTCATCTGACACCTATTCGAAATATTTGGTTGCGCGCTCCAATTTTCAGCTGCTCAATCAGCAGTGCTATAGGGATTACTTAACAGGTTGCAAAACTCAATTTTTCAATAACCCGAAAAGATTTTACAACTTCGTTAATTCAAAACGGAAGACCTCCGGATTTCCATCTTGCTTCTCCCTTGGAAGTAAGAAAGCCAGTTCGGATCAGGACATTGCGGAGTTATTTGCTGATTTCTTTAAGTCAACTTATTCCTCTAATAGGTTCCAACAATTTCCCTATCCTTTCAAATTAGCAGAATCCAACTGCATCCTTAATCCTGTTATGGATAAAAATACCGTTCTATTAAGCCTTTTAGCATTGAAACCTACATTTTCCCCAGGACCTGATGGTGTCCCCAGTTGTGTGCTAAAGTACTGTGCTGTAGTTTTATCTGACCCGGTCCTTAAATTATTTAAACTATCTCTTGATTCTGCGTCATTCCCCGCCGTATGGAAGCAATCATTTATCATACCCTTGCACAAAAAAGGGAGTAGGTCAAATATTGAGAACTACAGGGGAATAGCTAAGCTTTCAGCTATTCCTAAAACCCTTGAACAAATAATCACTCACCAACTGCAACATCTTTGTAGCTCTTTATTATCACCGTGTCAACATGGTTTTGTGCGTCGTAGATCAACCACTACGAACCTACTTGAGTTCACCACATTCGTTATGGATGGATTCGTAAATTGTTTGCAAACTGATGTAATATACACTGATTTCAGTAAAGCATTCGACTCTGTCAACCATGAGCTTCTAATCCATAAACTCTATTTATTGGGTTTTCCAAATCATTTATTGGTATGGCTTGAAGATTATCTAATGAACAGGTCTCAACAGGTTTTGTTCAAGAATATTATGTCTAAGTCGATCAACGTAACCTCCGGGGTGCCTCAGGGTAGTCATTTAGGCCCCTTGCTTTTTACCTTATTCATTAATGATCTACCTCAAATTATCTCCTATTCCCGCACTCTTATGTACGCGGACGATGTAAAGCTGTGTTACTCATTTTCCCCCACCGAACCATTTCGGGTTGATCTCCTTCAAGCTGATTTGGAAGCGTTCCGGAACTGGTGCACAGTCAATCTATTAAACTTGAATAGCTCGAAATGTAATCAAATGACATTTCATCGAGTGAAGCCATTTTTAGCATCCTACACACTAAACGGCGCGCCCTTGGAGCGTATCTCTGAGGTGGTTGATCTGGGTGTCCTATTTGATCATAAGCTGAGTTTTAATATGCATATCTTATCGATCACGAACAAGGCCATGGGTGTGCTTGGATTTGTTAAAAGGTGGGCTAAAGAATTTGATGACCCGTACCTCACGAAAGTCCTTTACACATCGCTGGTGCGCCCAATACTTGAGTATTGTTCATGTGTCTGGTGCCCCGTGTACCGAGAGCATATAACGCGGATTGAGTCAGTACAAAAGCAATTTTTGATATTTGCCTTGCGTTGTCTCCCCTGGAACCCAGATATACACCTGCCTCCATATAGTAATAGGCTTCTCCTCATTAGTTTACCTACCCTAGAAAATCGCAGAACCTTATTAGGGGTAATGTTCCTCCATAAACTGATTATCGGCCAAGTTGACTCATCTGATCTTGTTAGTCGGCTAAATTTCGCCGTTCCTGCTAGGACTTCGAGGCACTTTGTACCATTTCAAATACCCATTTATCGTCAAAACTTTGCCAGAAACAATCCTCTGAATGTCTGGTGTTTACAATACAACAAATTATATAGTTGTATCAGCTTCGAATGTTCTGTTGGCCATTTATCTAAAGCAATACTTGATTTCCTTACCGTCCGCCGATAAACAATAAAGGATTCACCCGCTAAACCTACTAATAGCCATACCGTCCAAGTTATTTAATACAATCTAAGTAGTTGATGAAAGAGAGGGTGGATTGGAGACACGGCCTCTCCAACCACCAGTTTTTTTCTCAGATTCCTTAGAATACACTCAACCTGAGCAATTAAATCAACCGAACGAGAAGGTGGATTGGAGACTCGGCCTCTTCAACCATCCAGTAGTTTCTTCAGACTTCTTCGTGCAACTTTAATGGATATATTGTTTGACTGTGAGGGTGGATTGGAGACACGGCCTCTTCAACCACTCAGCCTCAAACTTATAATTCGGCCGAACGAGAGGGTGGATTGGAGACACGGCCTCTTCAACCATCCAGTTAGCCGCATAAATGAAAAATAATATCTTATAAGTAAAATTCTTGCTTTTCTCAGTTCTGTTAATTAATTTTTCTCTCTTATACATTTTATATACATATGTATTTGTATTCACTATTGTAATATTGTTTTGTAAACCATGTTGTTATTTCTACAGTCGACCCCTGTTTTTAGCGTCGACTTAAAATAAATAAAAATAAAATAAAAATAAAATAAAATAAACGACTACCTGCGCGATTTTGTTGTTGTTGTTTTAACAACAAAATCACTCCCCGAAGGTTTTGAGGAGTGTTGTCGAAATAAAAGTCCTTGGCCGGATATGAATCCGGTACGCTCCGGTACTCCCTTGCGGTACTGCCCGACTGTCGTGGGAGCGATTTGGTATGACCAGTGCAACCTTCTAGGTCATGTCATCCCTCCTTCCGAAAGGAAGGAGAAGATGGGTAATGAGAGGTGGGAGGCATCATATCCGTAGATCAACCATCGAGTTGTACATCATTACCTTTGTGCATATTGGTCGCCTCTTACGACCGGTATGCCTACCGCGGGCATATTCTAATCCCCAACCCGCAGGGGTTACTACCTGCGCGATCTTTCCCGCTTCTTCACAGAGCGGAACCTGACTCTGTCCCCGACTAAATCTACGGCGACGCTATTTACCACTTGGAATGCGCAGATGGGGCAGGAGTTGAATGTCCACGTAGATGGTGTTCCACTACCTACTGTCAACCACCCCAAAATTCTAGGGGTTACATTCGACAATAGCCTCGCCTTCGCTAATCATGCCACCGCAATAGCTTCAAAGGTACAAAGCCGCAACAAGATCCTCAAGTCACTGGCCGGCAGTACTTGGGGCAAAGACAAAGAAACGTTGCTGGTCACCTATAAGGCTATTGGCAGGTCTGCCAAAACACCGCCATCAGAACTGCGACGGGTTGTTTGCTTATGTCTCCTGAGTCTCATCTCCACCAGGAGGCTCAAATGCTCAACGTTCGCGAGCATGCGGAACTTTTAAGTAGGCAGTTCCTTCTGAACTGCCACCGACCCAGTCATCCAAATCGACAGCTATTGGATGAAACTCCGCCCCCTAGAGACATAAGGAAACATCTCCCGAAGCATTATGATGAGATCCGGCATCACATCTCGTTGCCGTTTGATCTGCGGGACCATAGGCGGGCCCTAAAGGACCTCCACACTGAGTCGGTGGACAGATCCCTCAGATCCCGGCCTGTGAACCCCGTTATTGGTGCCCAACCACCCGTTCTTGCTGAGGAAGAACGTGTCCTTCCGAGAGAGACTAGAGTCATACTGGCTCAACTTTGGTCTGGATATTGCAATAAGCTGAACTCCTATTTGTCCAGACTGAACCCCACCATACCAAACACATGCCCTGCATGCGGTATGGCCCCCCATGACACGCAACATCTCTTTTCGTGTTCTTCGGAACATACTCTTCTATCTCCCCTATCACTTTGGTCCAACCCTGTTGAAACAGCGCGTTTCCTTGGACTTCCGTTAGAAGAGCCCGATGACAACTAGGAGTGTTCTGGCCCGGGGACAAACACAAACATACAGCCGCGCCCATTGTCGTCTCCGCCGCAGAGGTCAAGGAAGCTATAAGGAAGGCGAATCCATCCAGATCACTAGGACCCGACGGAATTGCCATGAAGATGCTGAAACACCTCGGCCACGAGGGGCACAAGTACTTGGCGGCTGTATTCAACCTCTCACTGACCACTTTCGTTATACCAGATATCTGGAAACACGCGACAGTGTTCCCCCTCCTAAAACCTGGGAAGCCGGCGAACCAAGGAGATTCTTATCGTCCGATATCTCTCCTCTCGCCGGTAGTGAAGTTGTTAGAGGCTATCTTGCTCCATTCTATACTGCAAACCTGCAGCTGGCCAATCATCAACATGGCTTCCGTAAAAATCACAGCACAACATCGGCATTGAACGCCATCACGACGCAGATTAACTTCGGTTTGAACCAACACCAACCAAACCACAGGACGGTTCTCGTGGGGCCCCTGCGGGTTGGGGCTTAGAATATGCCCGCGGTAGGCATACCGGTCGTAAGAGGCGACCAATATGCACAAAGGTAATGATGTCCAACTCGATGGTTGATCTACGGATATGATACCTCTCATTACCCATCTTCTCTTTCCTTTCGGAAGGAGGGATGACATGACCTAGAAGGTTGCACTGGTCATACCAAATCGCTCCCACGACAGTCGGGCAGTACCGCAAGGGAGTACTGGAGCGTACCGGATTCATATCCCGCCAAGGACTGTTATTTCGACAACACTCCCCAAAACCTTCGGGGAGTTATTTTGTTGTTAAAACAACAACAACAACAACGGTTCTCGTGGCGCTCGACCTGTCGAAAGCCTTCGACAGAGTCAACCACGCCACACTCCTTAAAGACCTGGAGGAGACACTGCTTCCTGCCGGCCTAAAACGATGGACTGCCAACTATCTAAACGGTCGGCTGGCGTCAGTGCAGTTTCGAAACGAGAGATGTAGACCTAGAAGAATTAGACAAGGGGTTCCGCAGGTGTCCTTTCACCCCGTGGTGTCCTTTCACCCCTTCTGTTTAAATTCTGCATCTCCAGCATCCCTCCCCCACCAGAGGGGGTCTCCATCGTTTCGTACGCTGACGACTGCACCGAGGGAGACTAGAGTCATGCTGGCACAACTTCGGTCTGGATATTGCAACAGGCTGAACTCCTATCTGTCCAGACTGAACCCCACCATACCAAACACATGCCCTGCATGCGGTATGGCCCCCCATGACACGCAACATCTCTTTTCGTGTTCTTCGGAACATACTCTTCTATCTCCCCTATCACTTTGGTCCAACCCTGTTGAAACAGCGCGTTTCCTTGGACTTCCGTTAGAAGAGCCCGATGACAACTAGGAGTGTTCTGGCCCTTTGGGCAGGGCGAAGCACTGCAAACAACAACAACAACAACAACCAAAAAAAATTTAAAAATAATCAAAAAAAATCAAAAAATAATCAAAAAAAATCAAAAGTAATCAAAAACAATCAAACAATTTTAATTTGATTACTTTTGATTAGTTTTGATTACTTTTGATTTTTTTCTAATTCAAATCAATTAGTAATTGGAAATTTCTGAAAACAATTAAAATAATAATTAATGATTGAAAAAGCTATTCAATCAATTGATTACTCAATTCTAATGGAAATTTAACAGGTCTGCTTGAAACCCTTGTCATTTCAGTCATAGAACCGGCTGTTGTGGAAATGCTTTTATCCTAAGAAGGCAATTTTTTTCCTTCATATAATTAAGCTCACGTTTAGCATGATAAATAATAAAAGATAAACTGATAGCTTGATAAATCTGAAATTACACGATTGTACCAGAATAGTGTAATGGTGGTAATAGGAGATTGAAATCTACGTCAACGGGATTTATCAGTCGAGCTGCTAATATAAGGCTAGTTATGGTGCGCTCCGGATTCAGTCCGGGAATGCACTCCTGATATCCGATAATACATGCTAGATTGTAAAAATATCATATTAAACATGCAGAACCAGTTTTTTTTACCTGTTAAGCAGCGCATTCCATGCAGCCTCTATGTCAGCGTAAAGATTTTTTTCAGACGGTTTTCCACTACTCATTCCATATCCAGAGTAATCATATCCAAAAATGTTACAATTTAATTGCGATCCAAGGGAGATATAGAAACTGCTCATCTGGCCCAAGTCGACTGCATTGCCGTGCGAAAAAAGTAGCGTGTACTTTGCGTTTCTACTACAGCGCACATATATACAAGTAATGAGATTCCCCCGTGAGGTCCTGGTAAAGAATGACTCCACCTTGGACTTATCACGTTCTGAATACTGCCATTCTGCACGATCAAACAAATGCAAATTGTACTTTACGTTCGTGTCGTCAGCTGGTGTCAGCTTGTAGGTGGGCTCCGGTGGTTGAAATGCCAATTTGGCTGCAATTGGCCCAGGACATGGTGGACAACAAAACATGCAACACAGTTCACTAATACTAAACATTACCATGTATTCAAATAAGGAAGTTTTCAAATCGAGTCTATCGCTTTGTATGTTAAGATCAGAATTTTATTGAAGCTCTCATTTGATAAATGTTATATCGGATACACTATTGTTTTATATGCACACTAAAAAATCTCTTTGTCAGAAACATATATATATATATATAAAGAATACAATAACTATCAATCGATAGGAAAATCATTTGCATGCCAAAGATGCCATATTCGACGCATTCGATGAGCCCTTCGATTAATTTGTCTTGGGTACGAAATCTACAAAGTCAGAAACAGTGGTGCAAAAATTTTGGGTAATACTTTCCATCCAACGTCAAGTGTTAATACACGTCCAAAAATCTCGAGAGAGGCATCAAAAGACGCGTCTTGACCTCCGTAACAATAATCCGAAGGGGGAAAGGCAATGTTTTGTTTCTGTGAAAAGTTATTAGTGAAAACCCGAAAATTGACCCGGGTCAGATCCCCAATTCGTGGCCCGATCCACGTTTTTTATGTGCAGAACACCTTTACGCGTAGGCGGTCTTCGGTCGCGCTTCAAAAAATAACCCTGGGCTACGCCATTCCAACTCCGGGTGGTTGCCATAGCCGTGGCTTCCGCCACGGTGATGTCCTTCCGCGTGCCTCTCTTTTCTCACAGGGTAATGTGATTACAACAACCACATGAAAATGACAGAAAATTCTGAACTTTAACTGCAAATATCTCGCAAAATTCTAAAACTATCGGATTTCCCCCTCCAGATTATTATTACGGAGGTGAAGACGCGTCTATTGATACACTTGACATTGGGTGGAAAGTATTACCTTTTCTTTTTATCAACTGTTCAAAAGTTATGACCATAAAACTTTTCGATCACTCAAAGGTCACAATTTTCAGTAATTTTCATGTGGTTGTTGTAGCGAAAAAAAATGGAAAAGTGTGCGTACCGTGGCACCACTCGGAGTTGGCATATCGTAGCCCAGGGTTATTTTTTTGACACGCGGCCAAAGGCGCCTAAGCGGAAAGATTTTTTGTACAAAAAAAACATGGATCACGCCCTCCTTTTTTGAGTCGACCTAGGTAATTTTTTGGTTTTTTGCACATATTTTCTAAAATATTGAAAATATTGGATCTCCGGAGACGGATTCACGTTGCTGGGACCGAGACGCGTCTTGGCCCTGGGGGTAGGGGCTTAGAATATGCCCGCGGTAGGCGGAGCTAACCGGATTCATATCCGGCCAAGGACTGTTATTTCGACAGCACTCACCAAAACCTTCGGGGAGTGGACGCCTAATAGCACTCGGTCCCGGTCGGATACAATTACTCCTACTGAATTTTTGTCTGAATACTAAGTGAAGTTTATGATTATTTGTGGATTCCGACTACAAACATAATGGCAAGGGTGGGCATCAGCTTAGCACCAAAGATGACTAGATACGAAACTTCGCGCTCTCTGAGAGCGCTCAAAAAGTGGTCATTTTTTATAACATTTTCCAATGATGCCAGTATGCTGAAAACAAAATATGGGCATTTTGAGTAGCTTTTTAGGAATTTTTCAATTCTCACAGACCAAGAGGTGTGCAAAAAGGTGCTATCGAATTCATTTTTTAATTTTTCTTGCTCGGAACGTATAAAATGAGACAAGATATATTTAAAATAAAATATATGAAATAATAAATAATTCATAATAAAAAGTTAAAATTCCCAAGATATCTTAAAATAAGGTAAAATCCTGAATGATGTACATTTCGTAATGAAATAGAACATGGTAATGGAAATAACACGATTTCAAATAAAAATAATTATAATTAAAATAAATATTTGCAAATAATACAAAAAGAAAAGGCGTATTGTTTGTATCTTGTAAGCTTTTTTTATACCTGTAAACCACTCAAATGCGTGAAAAAAATATCATTTTCTACATATATTTTCTGCAGCTATTTCCTTAGATTGTACTATTTCATACTTTACGTATTTTTTCTCAATCGTGTGATATTTTAAGTTTATCGAAATGTTCACTAGTTTGATTTTCCCAAATTTGGTGCGTTTTTTGCTTTCTGGCTCCTCATTGTTTATGTATCTAATGTCAGATGGTCCTCGATTGTGTAGTATTGCCAACTAGCACACACATAAAAAAGTAGGCAACACTGCATAATCGAGGACCGAAATGAGAGAGCGGGAAAGAGTTTCGTATCAAGTCATCTTTGCTTAGCACCTGCTAAGTGACCATATAGGTATACGAAAAGCGAGCGCACAGCGACTTCTTCGTCAAAATCAACGACAACCACATTTAGTTTGATTTCAACACTCGTACGGTAAGGGTGTGTCGCACGGCGAAGCACTCAGTTTTAGTACAGAGGATGATCGAACAGTACGTACATATGAATGTTAAGCTATTTAGGTTGGGTTGGAAGTTGAGATGAAGACTCAGTATTTTAGTAACTACATAAACGTGCCAACATTTCAAAGCTGCATTCTGCATCAAGAGCTAAAGTTTCAAGGTGGGCCAAGCCCAGAAAGTTTCGTGTATTTTCTCTTAGAATTAAGGGAAGAATTTAATTCTTTGTCACTGAAACTCAGGATTTTATAAATCATTTACGGGTTCAAATTTTGTGTTAAGTATTGCATTCGTGTGTGACGTTTACATTGGAATTAAATGTTTACTCCAAGAAACAAGCCATTTATTTTTGACTATACCGCAGCTTTAGAATTGTTACTGACTTCAGATACAAAACAAGATCTGTCAATATTTCCAATCCTTTAAAGATGTCAAAAATGTTATGAACAAAGATTTCATGATTTAAATAAAACTAAACCCTCAATAAATTTTGTTAAAAATGAAGTTGTCAGATGAGCTCGAAATGTTTCATATTGACTTCACACTGATGATCACTTGGAGGAGCTCATTTTAATTTTTCATCAGCACTCAGGGTATTTACTTCTCGTTCTTGTGAAGCGAAATGCCTACTTAAGCTTTGCTTGCTGACGTAATTCAATACTTTTCCGCAAATCAAGCATTGCGGCTTACTTGTAGCGTTTAAAACAAAAAAAACTCCATTTCCCATTCGACCTTAAACATGTACGTATTGTACGATCGTCCACTGTCTGACGTTGTTGTTGTTAGTCTGATAGCAACTGCGCGTGGTACGTGCTACCTTTGCAAGCGCTAAAATCAAACTGAATTAATAATTCAATTTTCTTCCGAGGTCGATGCGTGATCGTGCTTACTAACACACTCGCATTTCTGCAAACGTGTCTATGTGGTCGTGCCCACCCCTGCATAATGGCGTCACTCTTCAACTTTGTTTGGAATGGTTTGTTAGCAACGCTCAACATCTGAATGTTTTTACTACTACTAAAACGGGCGCTTCGTAGGAATATTTCTATTGAGAAATATTCTTTAATTAATGATGTTGTTGGCGCTTGTTAATCTGCTTCTAATAAAGTCATTGTCATCTAAGTTTAGGCTAATCAGCTTGCTTTTAGTCCCAATAGGCATGCCACCTTTTAAGTTTTTTATTTCATGCTCATACGCGGCTCGTTGGGCGTATCGTATAATGAAAGTTTTTGCAATTTGTACCATCGTAGAATCTATTGATTTCGGTCTTACGGAATAGTTAGAAGCTTGCCTTGAGCTTTGTTAGATATAGAGTAAAAGTAGCCACAGCATGATACAAACGCTGTCAGTCGGAGAAATATTCCACGTTTGGTGTGCAAGTGAATAGGTCGAGTTTGTCTATCAACAATATCGGACGTTTAAGCTCTGTCTCTTCCAACTGATTGAACTCATCGCAACTGGGCCAGTACGTCATATCTGCTTTTAAGAATTCCGGTCCACTGAACCACATATTTGTGTCGACTTTGCTGGATTCATTCGCGTTGGAACCCATTTCCACTGTGAAACATTTGACGACTCAAGAATCTCGCCAACTCGGTGCATTACAAACTGCTGAAAGTTTTTTGGATCGATGCGTAGCCACTGTAGAACCGTCTTAGAGTCAGTCCACCAAAATTGCGATTGTACACATATACGAGGTACCTTAAGAATGTTGTTGGCAAGTCTTCAAGTTCCAGCCTAGGGATCGAAATTGGCTTCATCGCAGCTACTTTGGATTTCGACGCAATGAAAGCGATTTCTACATCATCATTTTGTTGAATACGTAAATAACTAAAAGCAGCAAATGCAGTAGCGCTGGCATCCTCGAAAGTGTGAAGCTGAACGCTATTAGCACTATAGAGAATAGTGGAGTAGCAGCGAGGTACCTTGAAAACGCAGTGGCTGAAAACGATTTTGATTATATAGGGGAAAATCCGCATATGTCGGTGCGTTTGACGTTGTCACCTATGTAGATACACTCACCGGTGCTATCAAAAGCCTTGGCACTGCGTACATTGAAGAGTACGTAAATGTTGCCTGAGTTCATAGCGGTGCTGGAGCTTCAGAAAGAATATGTTGATTTTGACTTGAATTGGTCACAAATAATACAAGAGCAATTAAACACTTGCGCAGATGTAAATGCGATTATGCATGTTAGCGACGAAGGGCAAATAAAAAACTTTATAAATAAGTTTCCACGACTTTTTTCTCCAACGACAGGAAAGATTACAGGGCACCAAGCCCGATTGTATGTGAAACAGACCGCCACGCCGAAATTTATTAAGCCCAGGTGGGTGGCATTTCCACTGATGAGCGCTGTGGAAAGGGAATTGAAATAACAAGTACTAGATGGTGTGTTGGTTAAGGTTGGAAAAAACGAGTGGGCAACCCTAATTGTGGTAGTTCCCAAAACCGGACCGGTCTGTTTTGGGAACTACCACACGGCTATGTGGGGACTACAAAGTCACGTTAAATCCCGAGTTAGGTGTGGTGAGTTATTTAGTTCAATGGCAGGTGGCAACAAATTTTCTAAACTAAATTTATCGAAGGCCTATTTGCAATTAGAAATCCATCCACAGGATGCTAACACTTAACACGCACAAAGACTCCGCTCAAAGTGGCAGCGTTTTATGGTACAGCTTGTTATGGTCTACTTCCTACTTAGGCCCGCTTTCATAAAAGCCGGTTGAGCCTAATCGGCGATTAATTTGACAGCTAACCATAGAAAATACGTCAATTAAACTCTGGTTAGCGGTTACCGGCTTTTATGAAAGCGGCCCTTATAGTCATTTTCTTTTATTGAGTTTGATTGGTGTAACTCACTGCGGTTGGATATGTGACAGTTTAGGTTTACCCTGCGGTTTGACATAAATCGATAGATTCTGGGAAGTGGCGTGATTTTTGCCGAGGTGGTAGCACCAAATGGTTCCATAAACTGGAAAAAGCACTAATAACGGAACTTTTAATTTACAGAAAAACAAGTGCTTGGATTGTTCTCGGTGTGGCCAGAAATAAATAGTAGGGTAAACCAGATTGCCCGAAAAATGACAGAGAATTCAATGGGCATTTGACATTAAGTAAATAGCATTTAATTTTTGTAGGGGAAATTAACGTATATCATTGGGTAAGTTATATTAATACATCAATTAGTAGGGTGGGAGACACATGGAATCCCGTCCTGATTCCTGACCTTGACTCGATGAATAACTCATCATATCGCCAAAACAAGGTGCAACTAAAGGGGCAATAAGTATTAGTAATTGGTAAAAAGCATTTGTAAGGTGGGAGTTTAACCATTTTAACTTCGGCAATATTCGTGTATTATAGTATTATCCATGGCAGGGTCGGATAAGGAGCTTCATGTGTCTCCTATCCTAAAACCCAGTAATGTCGGGTTCCGCGGACCACCAAGGGAACACACCAAACACAAGTTCTAGAACCTTCCTTTTTTCGCGCGCCAACGAAAGCGTGCCTTTAGGGTTCGGACTTAATAAAAGTTGTAGCAATTTCAATACCTAATGCACTTTATGCAAATCTACTCCGCTTTATGCTCCCATTTAATAGCACCATAGTTCGAATTTTCCTTTGATTAAGTAAATTTTTCTCTGACTTCAAACTTACCCGTAAAAAAATTATTCATTGTTAACCTTCTGTAATTTCAACTTTTGTTCCATACGTGAAAATTCACCTTCAATAAAACTAACGAGAGAGCAAAATAGTAGTTAGAAAAAAACTACTAAATTCCTTTTTCTTTAAACATTAAAATAAAAGCGAAATTAAAGTTCTTCCAGTTTTAAGTAATATCTACAGATTAACTATCATAAAATCTACTATACAGGTGTAAAATCATATCTTCTACTTTAATTTCAATAGCATAAGGCCTGGTTTTTTTGTTTCGGAATGAGTACTGTACTCTTACCAAATTTAGTAGTACAATAGGGTCCCTAAAATAGTAACAAAAGTCCGAGCCCTGATGGCAACCACCAATCGGAGTGGCAGCGATCACGCCACCTCGAGCTGGATAGCGGAGCTTTTCCACTGCGCAGTCGCCATCTCTAAAAATTTTCCCAACACCATAGCCGACATTCGCTTGACAATTCCTTTATAAATGTACGGTGGTCTTAAATTTGAACGGACTTGTGCGCAGAAGCGAGAGTGAAAAAAATAAATTGGTAAATTCAAGTACAGTGAAATGTATAAACCGAGTAAATTTTGACAATAATATTTTTTTAACGTTAAAGTGGAAAAAGAAATTACCGCAAAAGAGCTTTCAGAAATTCCGCTTAGATCAAGTAATACTCGTATCGCGACAGTGGTTTTAAAACATTAAATGTATTATTTCTATGAAAAGTGCAACAGTTTTACGCGACACACTTATTGTACATACATTCAGCATACAATATAATAGCATAATTAAACAATGGCAAGTGGTTTGATACAAAAATTTGACACAAAAAGACAAAAAAAAAATTAGTAATCATAATTATTGTCGTGGTGATTTGAATATACAAAAACCGATTTGCGATTCTAAAAGTCTTTAATAATTACTAGTGATCCGTGATGTCAACATACAAGTAATATAGTTTATTTCAAAACGTTGTTATTGTAGAGGATTTCCTATACTTAAATAAATACCAAAATTATTTGCAACAACAAAACCAGAAACAACAACGCCACCTGAACACGTCTGATCACGCTCAACTATACTGCACCACCACCAGCTACAAGTTACTTTTCGGTAAGTTTTATGATACGATAAATTTATTAGTTTTACTTCATTGCTACTAAATCACTCATTTTTGAAAGTTTTTTGAGCTCAATCACCGAATTTGGTGTCTTTGAAGTTTTTTAATTTTAATCAGGGTGCAATCAACTGATGTCAAAACATATGTTTTCTGGCTTGCTAAATTTGTATTAGTTAATATACCTAGTTAATAATATGTATTAGTTGATAAACCCTGTACTGACACGAAATTTGGTGACTCAGTTCAAAACCGGTTTGCAACCCTGCTTAGTTTCAAAATGTAGATGCACCAAATGCACATACGCTGTTTTCAAATTTTGTGGGAGCTGCGAGATTGTTCCGGATGAAATTATTGAATTCCGGTATTTTTTCAGTTTCCACTCCTTATTTCGCATGGTAATACCATCGTTAATTCATATATGTAATTCTTTAAAGAAACAATGGCAATATTGTCCGGGGTTCATCATCATTTTCTTTTATAGTAAAACGTTCTAATTACTTGTTATTTGCAGACTAGTTCGGTGCGCCCCACCAGCGCTCACATCGTCGCGCATACGAGCGCTACCATCGCTCGCCAACATCTGACGCACCATCTCAACAGCGCTACTACATTGCGCAAAACCCATCGCGCGCTTCCTTCGCAACGCGCCACCTCAACAGCGCGCTTTCATCTCGCGAGACCAACAGCGCGCCACATCGCGCGCCTCCATAACAGCGCACCCTCGTCGCTCGCGCTACCATCGCAACGCGCGGCTATCGCGAAACATCTCGTGCCACCATCGCGCACTCCACACAACTCCAGCAATTACCACAGCGGGGTCCGCCCTAATATAGGCCCGTCGCCCAACCGGCAACAACAACAACCACCAGAAGTGACGATAGCGGGGGCCGCCCTCATATAGGGTCGCCTTCCAACCGGCAACAACGACAACCAACAGAAGTGACGAAAGCGGGGGCCGACCTCATATAGGTCCGTCGTCCAACCAACCGTCGACCTACCTATTTTGGACCTATGTAGTTTATGTAGTATGTATCAAAAAAAAAACACTTTGAAAAAAAAAATATATATTTTAAAATTATAATAACGTAAAGGAAGGATAGAAGGGTTCAATTTAAAATAACCCAGATTAACAGATTGACTTAAGCAAGAGAAAGAAAACAATAAAATTTAATTTAAAACAAAAAAAAAATTTAAGGAAAAAAAAAATTTTATTATAAAATATAGAAATAGGAGATAGGGAAAAACCAATATGAAATAAGTGAGAAAAATGTTTATAAGATTAAACTGAATTGGAATTAATTAAATGAAATAAAATAAAATTAAATCATATTAAACTAAAATATGATAAAATTTATTTAAAATACATAACATAAAATATAATTAAAAATACCCTAAAATAAAATAAGATGAAATAAAATAAATAAAATAAAATAAAAATAAAATGAATAACATAAAATAGGACAAAATATGTAACCTAAGATAGAACTAAATACATAAAATAAATTTTGTTGTTGGATTTGCGGTCTATTTTGTTTACAAATTTGTAAGTTATGAGCAAGCTCGAGACCAGTTAACAATAATTCTAAGTGAATTAATATTGTCAGTTTTTGGGAAAAATTGATAATTGGAGAAAAATTACAAAGAAAAATCAACAGCGATGGATAGGATTACATGTTTCAGAGTTTCCAGGCTCATCATCAGATCCCTTTTCGGACACTGGGATGCGAACCAGTGTCTGCACCAAAGCCGCTGTTAGAACATTCTAGCACTAAGCTATGATGCCCTGTGACGTCACAATGCACTTATCTCCACTTCAATTAATTCCCTTTTGTTTGTTTGTTCTTGCCAACAGTATACACAAAATTTCTTAAGGTATGCGTCTGTATGTTATGATGTGTGTTGGTCTTGTTGTTTGTACATATTTACATATGTACGTAAACCAGTGCTATGGTTTCAATGTATTTTGTTGTTGGATTTGTGGTCTATTTTGTTTACAAATTTGTAAGTTATGAGCAAGCACGAGACCAGTTAACAATAATTCTAAGCAAATTAATATTGTCAGTTATAAATAAAAATTAAATACATGAAATAAAATAAATTTAATTAAATACATAAACTAAATACCTAAAAATATAGGTTAATACAACTAATCAAACGCATAAATAAACAAATAAACAATCAAACTTATAACAGACTAAAGGCCGCAAAGAAAGTAACATAATAAATAAAATAACATGCTAATATAACAATAATAAGGTACCAACAAAATAAACGGACGAGAACAAATTATATATCTAAACAAAAAGAAAACTAAGATATAGTAGCACTAAATTAATAGAAAGGTTATTACCAAAAAAAAAGGAGGTTAAATACATAAACAAAAATTTGGATATTTGTATAGTTTGAAAAAAGAAGGGAAATACAAGATAGGTAGTAAATATACATTAAAAAAAAAGGAAGAAAAGAAGAACAGAAGTTTTGTTTACTAAATCAAATGTTCCTTTTTGAAATAAATATTTTTAAGATATAGATTTAAGTAATGAATTGTGATTAAAAATTTGTTAAAAATGGGAGTGCTGGCTTTCCGCTTTATTTAGAAGACAAATAGGGTTTTAGGTAAGGGGCCATCGAAACCCAGGTGCGTCGATGGCCATGGATGAGGGTGGGCCAAGCACCGGGCGTCGCATCGACACCCGCGGCGCCCCATTTTATGTTCGGCCTTATTTTTTGATTTATGGTTTATGTACTTTTATTTTTCAGATTGTAATCGGTCGTTTCCGATTCGCTTTGATTTTCCAGGGTTTTTTTAAATTTACATCGATTTTCGTTTTGCCAGGCGTTTTATTTAAATTTCGGCTTGCGTTTAGTTTTTCGGTTAATTTTGCATTTTTTATTTTAATTTGAATTTTAGTTGCCCGTTTCTTTTGAGTTTTTGAAATTTTGAATGTTTGAATGTCAACAGTCTATCCGTGGCATCCGGGCTTAACCGGATGTTGTTTTAAACGTTATTTTGGCGCGGTTTTTGCGTTTTTCCCCGCGTTTAAAAGGCATGATATGACCTTTTCTCTGTTTATGGCGCAGGACGGTAAGGTTGGCAAGAGCCCACCCCAGCCGACAATGACTAGCCACAGTGCGACCTCAGATCATGCCGACCGCCTTCCTTACTGCTCCATTTGAACGCGTTTTCCATAACAGATGGCGCCCAACGTGAGCCTGAGGCGCTGGCCTTGGTGACTCCTCTGGTCAGTTTGTGAGGTTTCACCATCTCGTATGTCCCAGGTAGGCAAGCCCAGGAGCCGCCACCTGCGTTGCGACGGTATGGTGGGACTGATAAGGTTGTCCGGATGGGTCTTCGGGTTCAGCAGCCAGGGCTCCACGAGACTTCACGTCATATCCACCGGAAGTTTTTGCATTTCACCCGGTGAGGTAGTGCTAAACGCACTTAGTTTTTTTGTAATATACATATTTTTTTTGTCCCGGGTCTGTTGTCCGATGTCGGCTTCGGGAAAAATAAATATGTCCGCTAGGTGGGGTTCAGTTTGTTTAGGGATTTTTTTCTTACTTTTCGTAGGTATCTCCACTCCTCTAACCAGTCTCAGGTGGCAGCCTTCAGCAACCCCTGCATTGCGGAAGGAGGATTGGGTACCTAACCGAATCCTTTCATTGCGGCGCAGCTGAAGAGGTGTAGAGTAAAATAAATTTTCCGTTCCTTTTTGTCATTCTCAGTCTACAGTGCCTCGGCAAGTCTCAGGCGGCAGCCCTTAGCAGCCCCTGCATTGCGGTCGGGAGTACTGTAGTCCAAATAAGTTTAGCTTTTTTTATAATTTTCGCCACGGTACACCCACATGTCTCAGGGCGAGGTGTCCTTAAGACCATCCCTGCATTGCGGTAGGTGTACCTGAAACTGTCCTTGTCAAATGTTTTCTGTTTATTTTTTTTTAATTATACTTATGCCTTCTAGTGATGGGATGTCAGCATTCCCATTGAATATTTAAATACATATACATATTTTTTTTTCAAAACTACATAACGTATTTCATTGCTTTTTGATTTTCAAACGTATATTTACTAATCAAACTTTCTTTCAGCGTATAGTGTACACGTATATATATATTTTTTTTTGAAAACTTTACTAAACTTTTTTTTCTCGGACAAGTCGTTACTTTTCTTTTTTTTATTACGCGAATCGTCGGTATTATAGGGTAGGGAGGATGAATTTTGACTTTGTGCCTTCCAACCGCCCCTTGTAACCGAAACCAATACTTAAATATTTTTTTTTAGTGACCGATTTTTTTCTTTTATAGCCATATTCCTAGTAGACATGGACCAGTCAGCTGAACGCATGACTACTAGAAATTCTACGCGAGGAAGTGGGGGTAAACCTAGAGGTCAGGGTAGAGGGGCATTTCCAAAACAGCCCTTTATCGGCCTTTAGTGATGCATTTACCCCTTATTTACTTATGTATTTATTTATGTATTTATTTATGGAACATAGTATTAGTACAATAAGATTTTTTATCTTTTATAGTACAACAATGTGGGAAAGGAATTACATAACTAAAGATTGTAGGAAAGATATTACATAACAAAACAAAATACCGATTACAAAATAAGTAAACAATTAATCCTCTTCATACATAAGTTTAAAGAGATGGCCAGCCTATATACATATTATTATTATCTGCAAAGTATTTGTAAATTACGCGTCTATAGTTCTTCTTGTTTAAAGTATTCCAGGTACGTATTGTGTTCACAAAAAATAGCCTAGTCGAAGAGACAGATTTAAAAGTAGGCAAAATTAGGTCGTTCGAACTATTAGATCTTTTAAATTTGAGCTTATTGTGAAGATATTGCGGCGTTTTCGTGAGCATTAGCCGAAAGAGGAAAATACAACTCCTGGCCTTGAAGTAGTCTGATATTTGACATCCCAGAAGGCTAGATCTCCAACGCGATATATGGTCGAACTTTTTAAGTCCATATACATAGCGTGTGATATAGTTAAATGCCACATCAATTTTATGAGCATATTGCGAGTCCAGTTTATTGTAAATTAGTTCGAAGTATGTTAGGTATGGTAAAATTAATTGAATAGCCAGTTTACGGCGTATATGAAGTGGGGTAAACATCGCCGATAGGCTTAAATTACGCAGTGCGCCATACACCTTGCCTAAGGAGAAGGAAACGTGGTTGTTACATGTCAGACTGGAGTTGAGTACGAAACCAAGGTTTGTAATTTTATCAACAAACGTAGTTTCCTCAGTACCTATGTATGTAGATAGGTGGAATTCTACGTCTGACTAGGTTTTTCTTCGAGGTTTTTTTTGGGTTAAGGCTAAGCCCATTATTAGTCGCCCAGAGCGCAATGGATGAAAAGTCAGTATTAATTTTACAACACAGCTCATTAATATCACCAATACTGCTTGACAGGTAAAGCTGGACGTCATCCGCATAAGCATGCATATTGACAAACTTGCTAGCTGTGAAAATATCATTTAAAAACAGGCTGAATAATAATGGACCTAGGATTGACCCCTGTGGCACACCAGACACCAGTTTATTGCGGCGCGATATTTGTGACCCTATTATTACTCGCTGGAACCGGTTACTCAAATAGCTTTTAATTGGGGCCAATGAATTATCACTAAACCCAAAATAATGCTTAAGCTTAGAGGAGAGTAGCTGATGGTCAACTGAATCGAATGCCTTGGAAAAGTCAAGGAGACAAAGCAGCGTTAAAAAATTATGTCAAATGGAGTCCGAATGTCGTCAAGAATCTTAAGCATAGCTGTTGTGCAGCCATGCTTAGCCCTAAATGCAGACTGCAAAGGTGAAAGCAACTGTTTACTCTGAACGTGGTACGTGATTTGTTCGGAGATCAAGGCTTCGAAGGCTTTGGACATAGCAGGCAGTATGCTTATAGGACGGAAATCCGAAGGAGTATTAGCTGCCCTCTTCTTTGCAATTGGCTGAACCGATGCAACTTTCCATTGATAAGGAAAACATGACGTCGTGATACAATGATTTATAATATGAGTTACCCTCCCAATAATATACGGTAGAACCATCTTTACAAATTTAATAGGAATCCCATCATCTCCAACAGCATTGGATTTTATATTAGCTATACTTTTAATGACGTTCAACTCGGATACCGTTTCAAACTCAAATGCATCACCAGAATAACAGATGTCATCACGAGGCACAAAAGCACGGCGAGTTGCACCATATGAAGGGCACATAGTAAACGCTTGATTAAGCAGGTCAGGGTCCAAAGGACAAACTTTGTCATTCTCACTACCACATACACGCAAGCGTTTAAGGTTACGGCATAAGATATTTGAAGGCAGGGTGACGTCGAGTTTGGCTACATAATACTTGCGTTTTTCGCTTCTAATGGTGGAAGTTGCATTGTTTCTGGCAATTTTGAACGACGTCCAGTTGTTCTGATTAGGGACCTTTTTCCATTTAGACAGGGCTCTGTTACGTACTTTAATGGCTCTTAATACCCTAGCCGTGAACCAGGGGAAAACCGAGGACTTAATCTTACTATGCCGTATCCGAACATGCCTATTAAAGAGATTTAGCAGGTTGTGGTTCAGACACTCAAGCTTATCATCAACACTCGCAAGACACCAACAATCACACCAGTTCACTGAACTAACATCATCAGCCAATGCGTTTACATCAACGTTACGGAAGTCTCTAAACGAGAACTTCCTTTCAGACTCGCATTGTCTAAGATTAATATCAAGTGAACAGAATATTAAATCGTGATCAGATATAAACGATAACTGGCCAAAAGCAACACAAACAGATGGAAGGTCAGATACTATAAAATAGTCCAGTAGGCTGGGCGTGCAACTGCTGGAATATCTTGTGGGAGTAGAGGTGTTAACTACATTTAGACCAATAGCTGATAGATTGCTCAAAAGGTTAGAGGTATTAGTGTCGCGCAGAAGTAGATTAATGTTAAAATCACCACAGACTATAATATTTTCATAGTCCACATTAAACTGGGACAGAGAGGAGAAAAGTGGGTCAAGGCTTATGTCCCTATTTGGGCTATAAACACAAGACAGGAAGGCTTTTTTATACTATCGGACAACTCAACAAATAAATATTCAACGGCGCAATTTTCGGACTTAAAGATTACTTTCATATTTATATTGTTCCTACAGTAAATAGCTATACCCCCACCTTTTTATTTTATTCATTGCGCAGTGAAGATCACTAATGCAGTCGGAAAACCAAGTTCTGTAACACAAATTACATCAACCATCGAACACTCAGACTCCTAGCATTGAAATGAACAATATTAAAGCCCTTATGACGTTTGCAGAGAATGTTTATCATGGCTAAGCTATTTTCCCGAATACCACAACTATTATTATTTAGAGCCATTTTTGGCTTATATTTTAACTTTTGTTTTATATTATACAAGACAAGAACAACTATAGGTTGCACAAGTTTCTTTTTGCGATACGCTGAGAGAGAAAAGGAAATAAGCAGGACACCTTTACAAAATTCGATAAAAAAAAATAATGGAAATAAAGAAAATAAATAAAAATAATTAATTAATTATTGCATTTCTCCGATCCCTGTAATTCACTCAAATCAGTGATTTTGACAGCCTCAGAGTCTTTTGTAGTTCGCACAAAAACTGCTCCTCTCAGTGTGAATACAGCTGTAAATTTCCCAGCACGTCTTAATTTGATAGCCTGCTGCAGAATTTTTCTCCTCCGGGTAGAGGAGATCCGACCCGGACAGTACTGAACCCTGCTTCCAACCATAAGATTGATAGACCAGCTAGTACTAATATCCTTGACTCGTCCATGGCAGCAGATCCTATGCATAATATTTTTGACCCTTCGACTAACGTGTTGACAGGTATACAGGAGGAAGCTGGAGTTTTGCTACAAAACTCTATACTTCTTAACACTTTAGGTGATAGGAATATATATATATATATATATGGCGCGATATACAACAGTTATATCATCAACCTCCTAGGAGATTTTTGCGCCAAGCTTCTCTTCCAATTTGTGGTGTGCCGCTTTTTGAAATTTTTTCCTACAAATTGGCGGGACCTACGGTTTTTTCGCCGACTCCGAACGGCATCTACAAAGCAGATGAATTTTTGCTGAGAAGCCTTTCATGGCAGAAATACACTCGGAGAGTTTGCCAAACCACTGCCGAGGGGCGACCCCGTTTTGAAAAACTTTTTCAAACCACTTTTTGATGTAACCTGTACCAGGGCTTGAACCCGGACCTTCGGTGTGGTAGGCCGACAACACTACCTCCACACCACGGTGGCCACCAGGTGATAGGAATACTCCGCGGAATATTGTCGAGGCCCCTCCTGAAGACTCTTGAAGACAGCTGTTCAGGACTTCTCAGGAGGAGATACGTAACGAAATGAGGACGATCAGGGAGAACATGGACCTACTTAACGCTGCAGTAACATCGTCGCAGGGCGGTGCGACCTATACAAGGAATACCAATAGGCAAGAAAGGAACGGGCCCAGACCTTTGTTAGTAACCAAGCCAACATCGTTTCGAACAACATGGCGGTGAAACCACAGGAGTGGAAGGTCTCCTTCAATGGAACTGGGAGCGTAGCAGACTTTCTGTTTAAATTAGACACCTTATGTGAGCGGACTCAATGCTCTGACGACCAGCTAATGGCAAGTTTTCATCTATTTCTGTCAGGGGGGGCTGAAGAATGGTACTGGCTGTTCACCAAGCAGAACCCAAATGCGAATTATCCCTTTTTGTGTTATTCTTTGAAGCGTGAGTTTGGAACTGAAAAGTGACTACGAGATCATGATGGAGATCTCAATGCGAAAGCAAAAGCTAAGTGAGTCATACGATGTGTTCCACACTGACATAGTAGCACTAAACGCGCGTCTTCGAGAGCCAATGTCAGAAGCCCTACTGATTGTCATAATAAAACGAAACGTCAACAGTAGCTTGAAGCTTATGCTGTTCAACGCAGAGGCGAGGACATTGCATTATCTACGCGATATAGAACGAAAAGGTGAACAAGTGCTGAGGGAGAGCAAAATTCTTGGAACAACTTATACTGGAGTTCATCGCGCTCGCTGTTGCGGGGGAAGTGGAGATAGCCGTACCAACACCACCCTAAGCCAAGGTGTTGAGGTACCCGTGCCGAGTGCTGGATGATCAGCGGGTGGTTATTGCATAGCTGATCGCTTACGGTCCCCTCCGACGCCCGGGCAAGGTCGGTTGTATAAGTGCCTTACCCCGGTATACTGGCTCTGCCGGGGCGGACGAACCTTTTCCAGCTATACTCGTGGGAACCATATGGAAAATAAAAATTAAAAAAAAACTGATGATAAGAGAGGTGGGGAAGAGGAGAGCGTTCCTGGAACGCTTTCGGAGGACGAACTCCTGGGAGGACAGGGGTACCAGCCATAGTACCCCGGTCATCCCAAGCCAAAAGGTAACCGTGGAAGGGGGGGGGGCAGGGGTACCAGCCATAGTATCCTCCCTCCTAACCCAAATAAGGGGAAAGGAAGCGCACCAGCCATAGTGGCTTCCAAAAAATCAAAAAAATCTTCGGGTACGTTGGAGCGAGCCAAGTACCACAGGGCTGTCTTCATTCTGAAGAAAATCAGGCGGAATGAAGAGGCTGGCGAGGTCCACGCGCGAGACGCAGAGTACAGGGTATGGTGTGAGGCAGTGGTCAGGGACTACGAGAGCAGCCATACCAATAAGCCAGCAGCCCAGCCACAGCAACAACCATCCAAACCGAAAGTATCGGCAAAGCGCAATCGATCACACGAGGAGAACGAGCGTGATGTCAAGAAGGGCAAATTCGGCCAACAGCATGAGGGCCCTTCCACTAGTGCGGCAGCAGCGGCCAGGAACACCTACAGCGAGGTGGTTAGAGATCACCTCCAGGTTGCACTGGTCGATGCTGGGGGGGCTAGTGGGAGGCAAGTACTGGCGGCTTGGAGCTCCATAGAGCGACGTCTGTCTGAGATGGTCGTCGAGCACCTCATGGAGAACCAAACCCCAGTGCCCGTCTTCTCAAGGGAATTCTTGGAGAGGTGCGTTGCCAAGATAAGCAACGCATCTGATGGTCTTAAGATTAAGATCATCTTGGCTTCGGAGATTCCCAGGAGACCCCGGGCACGCATCTGGTTGCCCAAGATGAAGCTGGATGAGGGGAGGATAATCCAGTGCCTAAAGATGCAGAACCCAGGTGTCCCGATGGATAACTGGGTTGTTCTTAAGATCGAGGAGCAGCAAAGAAACAGGCAGCCAGCGCTACTGCTGATCTCCAATGAGTCCCTGGGGGCACTCGAGGAGAGGGGAAATAAGCTGAAGTTCGACGTCAGGACCGCCAAGCTAAAGATTTTCCCGGCAGCGGTAGTGCCTAATAACAACCTGGAGGAGGTTGAAGACGCCAACAAACTCCTGGAGGGGCTTTGTTTGGCAGGGCCGGCTGGTGATAGCGCTCCGGCAACCTCCGGTAAAACTGCGGGTGTGCCACAAATCAACCTGCAACACTCCAAGATCGCCTCGGACAACCTTCAGGTCCTCCTCAGGGAGGAGGACATCGACATCTGCCTGGTGCAGGAACCCTGGGTGTTGCGTTCCAAGGTTAGGGGCCTCAACGCCAGGGGATACAATCTGTTCTACACACTTGGAGAAGGTAAACCGAGGGCTTGCATCCTAGTTAGGGATACTATTAATGCTTTCTTTTTACCTAATTTCAGCACTTTTGATCTAACGGTGGTCAGGATTGAGTCACGAGGCGGTCGTAGCTTAACGATCGCCTCTGCGTATATGGCTCACGATCGACCGGCACCTCCAGCGGAAGTACAACAGTTGATCGGAAAAAATGATGAGAATAAGGAGGCAACTCTTTTGGGCTGTGACGCCAACGCCAGACACACGATGTGGGGCAGTAGCGAAACGAACGAACGGGGTGAGTCTCTTTTTGATTTCGAACTGAAAAGTGACTACGAGATCATGATGGAGATCTCAATGCGAAAGCAAAAGCTAAGTGAGTCATACGATGTGGTCCACACTGACATAGTAGCACTAAACGCGCGTCTTCGAGAGCCAATGTCAGAAGCCCTACTGATTGTCATAATAAAACGAAACGTCAACAGTAGCTTGAAGCTTATGCTGTTCAACGCAGAGGCGAGGACATTGCATTATCTACGCGATATAGAACGAAAAGGTGAACAAGTGCTGAGGGAGAGCAAAATTCTTGGAACAACTTATACTGGAGTTCATCGCGCTCGCTGTTGCGGGGGAAGTGGAGATAGCCGTACCAACACCACCCTAAGCCAAGGTGTTGAGGTACCCGTGCCGAGTGCTGGATGATCAGCGGGTGGTTATTGCATAGCTGATCGCTTACGGTCCCCTCCGACGCCCGGGCAAGGTCGGTTGTATAAGTGCCTTACCCCGGTATACTGGCTCTGCCGGGGCGGACGAACCTTTTCCAGCTATACTCGTGGGAACCATATGGAAAATAAAAATTAAAAAAAAACTGATGATAAGAGAGGTGGGGAAGAGGAGAGCGTTCCTGGAACGCTTTCGGAGGACGAACTCCTGGGAGGACAGGGGTACCAGCCATAAATTCGGCCAACAGCATGAGGGCCCTTCCACTAGTGCGGCAGCAGCGGCCAGGAACACCTACAGCGAGGTGGTTAGAGATCACCTCCAGGTTGCACTGGTCGATGCTGGGGGGGCTAGTGGGAGGCAAGTACTGGCGGCTTGGAGCTCCATAGAGCGACGTCTGTCTGAGATGGTCGTCGAGCACCTCATGGAGAACCAAACCCCAGTGCCCGTCTTCTCAAGGGAATTCTTGGAGAGGTGCGTTGCCAAGATAAGCAACGCATCTGATGGTCTTAAGATTAAGATCATCTTGGCTTCGGAGATTCCCAGGAGACCCCGGGCACGCATCTGGTTGCCCAAGATGAAGCTGGATGAGGGGAGGATAATCCAGTGCCTAAAAAGGCAGAACCCAGGTGTCCCGATGGACGACTGGGCTGTTCTTAAGATCGCGGAGCAGCAAAGGAACAACCAGCCAGCGCTACTGCTGATCTCCAATGAGTCCCTGGGGGCACTCGAGGAGAGGGGGAATAAGCTGAAGTTCGGCGTCAGGAACGCCAAGCTGAAGATTTTCCCGGCAGCGGTAGCGCCTGATAACAATCTGGAGGAGGTTGAAGACGCCAACAAACTCCTGGAGGGGCCTCGTTTGGCAGGGCCGGCTGGTGATAGCGCTCCGGCAACCTCCGGTAAAACTGCGGGTGTGCCTCCCAAGTCCGATGATTAGGGTGGCACAAATCAACCTGCAACACTCCAAGATCGCCTCGGACAACCTTCAGGTCCTCCTCAGGGAGGAGGACATCGACATCTGCCTGGTGCAGGAACCCTGGGTGTGGCGTTCCAAGGTCAGGGGCCTCATCGCCAGGGGATACAATCTGTTCTACACACTTGGAGAAGGTAAACCGAGGGCTTGCATCCTAGTTAGGGATACTATTAATGCTTTCTTTTTACCTAATTTCAGCACTTTTGATCTAACGGTGGTCAGGATTGAGTCACGAGGCGGTCGTTGCTTAACGATCGCCTCTGCGTATATGGCTCACGATCGACCGGCACCTCCAGCGGAAGTACAACAGTTGATCGGAAAAAATAATGAGAATAAGGAGGCAATTCTTTTGGGCTGTGACGCCAACGCCAGACACACGATGTGGGGCAGTAGCGAAACGAACGAACGGGGTGAGTCTCTTTTTGATTTCTTACTATCGAATAACCTATATATATGTAACACGGGCAGCTCTCCCACCTTTGCTTTTCCAAGTTCAGAGAACTTTGCGGGGTGGGAAGAAGTCCTGGATATTACTATGAAATCTGACTCCCAGGATCTTGTGATAAGGAATTGGGAGGTGTCCAAGCGTCTATCTCTATCTGACCATAAAATAATTCTCTTTGGTGTAGAATGGGAGAGGGAGATAAGAAAACCCTATAGGAACCCGAAGCGAACTTCGTGGGGTCTATTTGACAAGATAGTCAGTAATAGGCTCAGTAGAAATAAAAAATCCATACAATCTAGCAACTGCCTGGACGATCGAGTTAGGTCTCTAGGGAAAAGCTTTCAGGTAGCCTACAAAGCTGCCTGTCCGATATCCAGAAGCAAAAAGACCTTCCCACCGTGGTGGGATGAGAAACTTGGCGACCTAAGGTCGAATCTCAGGAGGCTCTTTAATGACTGCTACTCTAGGAAGAACTTCCAAGAGTATAAGATCTGCTTGAGAGAGTACAAAAAAGCAGTAAGAACAGCGAAAACGAAATCCTGGCAGAAACACTGTGAGTCAATCGAGTCCACGAAGGACTCAGCAAGGCTCGGAAAGATCCTCGCCAGGAGCCACACAAACAAGACGTTCGTCAAACGCGCTGATGGGACATGGGCAGGGTCATCAGCGGAAACCCTTGACATCCTAATAGGAGCTCACTTTCCGGATGGTTCTGGATAGCTGGAGCAGAGAAGAAGCGTGGCTCAACTGGAGGCACCGACCTCTTTGATAGACAAAATTTTAGCAGAAGACAAAATTGCCTGGGCAATTAACAGCTTCTCACCTTATAAATCCGCGGGAGTATATGGAATACTTGCCATTGTGCTGCAGAAGACTCAAGCATCTTTGGTTAAGGAACTGAAGGAGATCTTCGCAGCATGCATCATTCATAACCACATCCCGTCCACGTGGAAAGAAACGAGAGAGGACAGAAGAGGACATGAGGTGGCCAAGGACTTTCGGCCGATAAGCCTCACATCCTTTGTGTTAAAAACCTTCGAGATATTACTAGATATCCATATACGGGGGCTTCTTCAGGATACCACCTTCTCGGAAGCGCAGCACGCGTATCTGAGGGGGAAATCCACAGAGACCGCACTACACGAGGTGGTGCGAACAGTCGAGAAGTCACTATTATACAAAGAATTTACTCTGGCCGCGTTCGTTGATGTGGAGGGCGCCTTTAACAACGTGAGAGCCGATGCGATATCAGCTGCACTCGTAAGGGTAGGGGTGGAGGAGCCAATAAGGAATTGGATCACGACCCTACTCCTTAACCGAGAAATATCCGCCGAGCTAGGAGGGGCAAAAGTTAGGAAGCAGATATGTAGAGACACACCGCAGGGCGGAGTGCTTTCACCTCTGCTATGGCTCCTCACTATGAACGACATACTAATAAAACTCACCACAAGTGGGGCAAAAATCGTGGCGTACGCCGACGACGTGGCGATCCTAGTCTCGGGTCCCTTCCCTTCCGTGATGAGCGAAATCATGGAAAGAACGTTGGCAAGACTAAGTCGGTGGGCACATGATTGTGGCCTCAGGCTGAATCCGGAGAAGACGGATCTACTACTCTTCACAAGGAAGTACAAGCCGCCTACTTTCGAACTACCGAAATTAAATGGCCAGCGGCTATCCCTATCTCCTACCACTAAATATCTTGGGCTCATAATTGACTGTAAGTTAAATTGGAAGGCGTGCTTTCTATGCCTGCAAATCAATGTTTGGTAAAAAATGGGGTCTAAGGCCAAGGATGGTGCTATGGTTGTACGAGGCGGTGGTGCGGCCTGTGCTAACCTATGGATCTGTAGTATGGTGGGAAGCTCTTCGGAAGAACTATAACCTCGTCAGCCTACAGAAGGTTCAGCGGGCGGCATGTGTTGGTGCCACCGGAGCCTTGCGCACCTGTCCCACTGCGGCCTTGGATCCGATTCTGAACCTTCTTCCAATAGACTTACACATACTGAGTACATCGGCTCAAACCGCACTCAGACTCAGGGAGTCCGGGTGTTGGAGGGATGCTCAGCAGGGTCACAGTAGCATTCTTAACCATCTTCCAGCTGGCACTATTAATGCCATAACCGACTTCTATCCTCACAAACTGGCGTTTGAGAGTAGTACTATTACTTCAATTCCGAGTAGGAATGATTGGAAAAGGGGCAGGGTCGAAGATGACAGCGGCATCCAAGTCTACACCGACGGGTCCAAGATGGATTCAGGGGTGGGGGCCGGCGTCTTCTCGGGGTCCCTGGACATTGCCGTACCGGCTCATCGGATGAAAATGAGGAAGTAATCAATGTAGATATAGGGGTACCCTTAGCAGTAGCCAAGGGAAACATCCATAAATATTACCGGAACAAAGCACAATTGAGATGGAGTAACACCACTAGTTGTGCAATATCAAGATCCACCTGGCCAGACTATAGCGAAAAGAGGACGAGGTGTCTTCCAAGCAGGACAAGAGTTAGCACCCACAAACTCATAGCAGTCTTCACAGGCCACTGGGCGATAGGCACGCATGCGGAAAAAATGGGAATTCCGCACCGAGATCACTGCAGAAGCTGCGACGACAGCGATGCCAAAGAGACCGTTGAGCATTTCCTGTGTGAATGCCCGGCCCTAGCCGGAAGGCGAATGAAATCCTTTGGGAGCCCCTTTTTGGGGAGCTTGGATCGTATATCCGAGATAGGGATCCCAAATATCCTCGAGTTTATCAACAACTTTGGTTGGTTGTAACAGATATCCATACTACATAAGTAGGTTTAAACGAGTATTTTATGGCATCAAAACGGCTTCTAAAAGCTACATGGGCGACCTGGGTCGCAGCCATTCATGTCAATGAAGCCCGAGCGATGACACCTGATAGGAGGATGGAAGGCGAGGATTTCGAAGCTGACCCGCAGATCGAGGAGTTGGAGTATCGGCGCAATAGGAAACCGGACTATTCAGGAATCCAGTGTTGGAATTGTCAAGCCATGGGGCATTCGTATATGTATTGTGAGGAACCCATTAGGAACCCTTTTTGCTTTAAGTGCGGGCATAGGGGCCTGTATACCCCAAAGTGTCCAAAGGACCATCGCCGGCAGGGAAACCAATATTCGAGCGAGAAGATGGGGGAAATTCGTTCGGTGCCATAGCCCCCATATCAGCCACTGCCCGAGGAATCGCCTCGAGTGCTGAACGTTTTAGTAACTTTTCCTGATAGTACAGATAGCTCCAATAGTTCAGATGCAGATAATCCAGGGCCGTCCTCTGATATTCCAAAGCAAGTTCACATTTTGAAAAGTCATAGCAGAGATGTTGCTTGTCAAGCGCATTTTCCAGCTAGTTTGGAACAGAGGGTTACCAGTTACAAGCTAGTAAGGTCAAGAATTTTCGGAAATAGTCCAACGTCATGTGTGTCAGATAATATTTTCAACTGTAGGAAGAGGTATAACAGTCGAGTACAGGAGCGTAAACTTTTGCAAAGCACCACCTTGGTTCTCACAGAGGATGAAAGGCCTCTGGTGCGAATCAAAATAGAAAACAGTTTTATAGTAGGCTTGCTGGACTCGGGTGCTAATGTCTCTATCCTTGGGAAGTGTAAAGGATGTTACTAATTGAAAGAAAATGTTTCGTGGCTCAATGCCGAATTATGAATGTTCTGTTTATTATGAAATTCAGGCTTATTTATAGTAAATTAATCTAAACATTTTGTTATACATATTGTTGAAATGTAAAATTGAACGATACTTCATACTATTAAATACAACTCTGTTATGTTTATAGCACATATATTCTGACAAATAAAATGTAATTTTTTCTTACTTCCCTTCCGGTGTGTATTACCATAGAACGTGTCGTGTTTTTATTCACTGCGTGAAATATTAGACTTTACTACACATATTTACTCTAATTCTTACATAGCTAAGTCTAACATAACCCAGTAGGCCACCGAAGGTGGAAATCATGAATACTTTCAGCCTTACTCTTCACCAGTGGAGCATAACAACTTCCATGACTTTTCCCATGACTAACGCACGGCGATGGCCGCCTTCGCATGAATGACTTTGTATAGTATAAAAAGGAATGAAGAGTGATCTTTCGGAAATAACCGTGCGTATATGCGATCATATTTGCTATTGCTTTTGTATCCGACATCTTCCTGAAGATGCTGAATTCGTAGCTGCTCACAGCCTTACTTTTTCATCTGATAACTTCGGCTTCTCCTACTTTATAGCTGCTATAGTAAGGTGGAAAATGAGGTACTCAAAACTATCATGACCAGCTAACACATTTTAGCAGTACCTGCGATGAACCTAACAAAATCATGCATGCTGGAATGAATAACACAAGTAGCACCTAACGAAAATTCCTGGTGGGAAGGCATCAAGCCCAACGCACGCTCACGCATATGCACGTATTTACATATGTGTATAGCGCTAAACTGCTTCAACGCTTTGGTCGTGGGAAAGTGTCGCAGCAGAGAAATACATAGCGTCAGCACTTACTTAGTTGCAGTTTGTTTACGTTTGCGACCAAGTAACTTAGACGGCCCACGTGCTGCGTATTTTGTATGTAGATATGTATTCATATTGGACACACTACACCTCCCTTCCTAAAAAGAATCGTTTATATACATATTTATATGAACGATTCTATTTCATTTAATATGTTTGAGTTTTATAGCTCGCGTTTTACAATTAATGAGCGACCGATCTTATTTCATTTAATAGCTCTGGCGTGTTGGACTTTTTGACTTTTTGTTTTGTTTTTATATATGCTGTGTTTACTTTTGTTACAAAGTTTTGGTTGTGTTCACCTTGTTTTCAAGTGGACAATACATTAATTTATTTATTTCTGATTTGTTGTTTGTATGTTTCTTTATTTATGCGATACATTTTTCTTAAGTGTTTAGTTACATTGAGGGTAATGACACGATTTTTTTTTAATACGTTTTTATTTGCATACAATAAATTTCTGAATTTATGGGTTTATGTGTCAGTGTACAATAAAAATTTATGAGTAAACATTTGAGTTAAAATGCAGTGTATTTATTCTAACAGTTTAAGTCTATTCTTATGAATTAAAATTTTCTTAGTCTCATTGCTTATAATATACTTATTATTTCTATCTATGCTTTCTAGTTTATAAGGAATTAGGGTAAAATTATTATTTGTATCAATATTGTCTACCTTATAGGGCCCTTTATACCTAATGTCTAACTTATGACCTGCTTCAATTTTTACTAACACTAAATCTCCTATATTTATCTACTTATATTGTTTTTTCCTATCGTAACTAATTTTTTGTTTTTCCTTAGATTCTTGTACTAACTTTCTAGCTTTTTGTTGTGCTACTTGTAGCCTATATTTAATTTCCTTATCATAAGCCTCATGATTATATACTGGGCTAGTTATATTTTCTTTTAAAAATTCGTAAGTCAGAGGTGTCTTTCCAAAAACTAGTTCAAAGAGACAATAGCCATGAACTGTTGAAGGTGTTGGGTTGTAACAATACGAAAAATATTTAAGGTATCCATCCCAATCGTCTTTGTCAATGGATATGTAAGAACGCACATATTCATTCAATGTTCTATGACTGCGTTCAACAGTACCTAAAGTTTGATGATGGTAGGGTGTTGATGTGTTATGCTCTATTTTTAAGAGTTTGCACAATTACTCAAACAAACTATTTTTGTATTCGGTTCCCATATCCGTTATAATTGTTTTCATACAACCATAAATCAGAATGAAATTCTCAAATACAGCCTTAGCAACTGTTACAGCATGTTTGCTTTGGACGGGTACTGTAACCAAGTATTTGGTTAGGTCACATATGATAGTAACCGCATATTCATTTCCATTCATTGATTTTGGTAATGGCCCTATTGTGTCTATCTGTACCATGACTTAACTATATACGTTGAACTAATAGGGCAAAAACACGAAATTACCGTTTGACGTGGTTTCATCGTTATGTCAAAAGCAGCTGTTTTGTTTGCTTATGTATCTTGTTTCGTATTTATATTTGCGAGTTCTCAAGAGATTTATAAATAAATTCATCTTATTAAGGCAAATAATAGAGTTAAGAGTTGAAATTTTAACAAAAAATGAAATGAAAACACTAATTTACAAAGTGCTTAGTGGATAAATAAAGAAGTTAGATATGCTTGTGTGTTCTTCAAATAAAAGACCTGCACTCAAGGCAGTGCGTGCAGTGAGGAATCTGAAGTCTCGTGTAATTATAATTACGTCCATTATTAGTTCAGTTTTTAATATATTTATACATATTTGCAGTTGGATCATCATAACTTCTCAGGCGTTGTGTACTTTTCTTAACCCGTTGTTACATTTTGGCTGTGAATCATTTGTCTGAAGAGACGGATAAGGAGTTGCGAGCAAGTCGTTGCAAAACATTTATAATAAAGCGCATCGTTTACTACGCAGAAGATTGCTGTTAGGAATTTCGTTCTGTACGCAATATCTTGAGACGACATAAATCACCACCTGTTGCACCAGTACTTGTCTCAACATTTGCGGAGGATGACAGCATTGTGCGAAGCTATGAGTCTGATCAGTTGGGTTCTAATAGCCCATGTGAAGATTGTCGAACAGAAGCTACATTTTTACGCAAGACGGGTAAAAATTGTTCACGTTAATATAGCTTTATTTGGTAAATATATGCATGTAACAATTTTAATTTTACAAGGCTTCATTTGTGGGGTGTTCGATGGGCATGGAGGGTCCGCATGCTCTCAAGTTATTTCAAAACGTTTATTGCATTATGTTGCTGCAGGAGTTATACATCGGAAAGTACTTAAAGGTGTAATTGCCAAAGATTATAATAGTCAATCTTATATATTAGGAAAAACTACTCAAGTAATATGAGAAATTAAGAAACTGAAGTACATTTATGTTTCTCCAATAGGCAGATTTCGTTACTGAAATCAAAAACATTTATGAAAATAGCTTTACGGAATATGTGCAAACAATTTCTAGTCAATCAGTGGTGGATATTGGAAATGATATTACCAATGCATTTCTGCAATTAGATGACGATTTATCGAAAGAGGCCTTAACACAAAAAATATGCGTACTATGGCGGTGGCAATGTCAGGTAATTAAAGTTAATTATGTTAAAAGTTATCGAATGGATTTTACAGTCGGGTTGAAGGTGCGAGGTACTTGATTCATATCTGACAAAGTTCTGTCAATATCAATATAAAGATGTTGTCAATAATAACAATAGAGCCAGGAGGGTCAGAAAGGCTTAAAACCTCTAAAATTCTATATGGAACATCGCGAAAATGGAAAAACCAAACCAATGGACAAAAAGTCGGTGAAATTTCGAACAAAAATATGCCGCGAATATAACATACTTTCGCTAAGGTCCAACAACATCGATTTTGTTAAAATCATAATTTCTGAAAATTTCTATGTACGTAGTAAGTCCCATTCGTTAGGCTATGTTGTTATTTCGCAACAAAATCACTGGGAAGTGTTGTCGAAATTACAGTCCTTGGCCGGATATGAATCCGGTACGCTCCGGTACTACCCTTAGGGTTTAGATGTGCTTTTATTTGTCTGTTATTATTGGGGGTATTATTTTTTCACTTTTCTCTTCTACAACTATAGGTGCAGTGGCATGCGTTGCTCACATCGATCATCTAAATCTACATGTTGCTAGCACAGGCGATTGTGGTGCAGTACTTGGCGTACAATGTCCCGAAACCGGACAATGGCAATTAATCAAAAATATCCTATACATCGTGCTTATGTTGATGGTTTCATCAAAGCATATTATTACTCGAATGACCAATTTGAAGAATGGATTGATATGCAACTTAATCAGGAGCAATTTTCTACAAAACAACTCACAAATGTAATACAATGTGTGTGTGTTACTGACAAATGCGCTAGACAAAAGTTATTTCAATTAATAGGTGGTGGTAGTATGTAATATCAATCTTAATACAAGTACCAGTAGCAAATGGGCTAAGTACAAACAAGCTATGTTACATTTAGTTATATTTATTTTCATATGCAAACCAATAATGTGGTGAGAAATTTTTTTTCTTATGCTATATAAACTCGAAAACATTCCATTTAATTGCATAGGCTAAAAGCGAATTAACTAATATGTACTTGAGTTTTGATTGTTGATATTTTTTGTAATCACATAAAATGTTTACCTACCAATAGTAGAATGTGGCGGTGCTCGACATCCACCTATAGATTTTAAAATATAATTATACACATAAATATATATAAAAATGTAAAAGAAATTTTTGTCTCTTTGATATTTTTTTGGGCCCTGAAAAGGGCCGTTTTTGTAAAAGAAATTTTTGTCTCTTTGATATTTTTTTGGGCCCTGAAAAGGGCCGTTTTTGGTCTCGTCTATAGTCTTATGTGCAGGTAATTTCTATAACCCATAATACGCTGTTTGGCTTTTTTTATTGCTAAGCGCCGATTTAACTGCTTTATACGGAAGAACGTTCTACACCGAAAGAAAAGGCGCTTTGCATCTTCCGGTAAAACAACTTCTGCGCTTTTTTGGAGCATTTTTTTGTTTATGTTTGGACAAAAAGCGATCTCGTTTGCGTTCACTGCTCGGAAAATCGTTTCCAAACATTTGATTCCACCTACGAATTCTTTGGAAGGCTTGGTCAAATGTCCTTTAGATACTTGATCTACCCAAGTAAAGGAATCTTCATCGCAAGATTAGTGTCCTCGCAGGTGCAGTTTTCGTATTATATATCCTGCTACGTACTCCAATGCATCTTCCTGCAACGCGTCGATGCTATCCACCAGCTCGGCATTGTACATTTCCTCGACAATTTCGTGTTCTTGTTGCTGCTCGTGTAATGCAGTGTCAGCAGCTTCGCTCAAACTTGCTATTGGCACATGCGGATTTAGCCAATCCGTATCGTCTCTTTGTACATTTCCAGAGCTGGTTAAATGTTCCGTATTTCTCGCTACGTAAATAAATAAATATTTAGCTAGTAGAATTGCGAAATTTTTGAAAATAAGAAATTCTGATAACTTACTGTTGAGTAAAGGCGATAATATATTTAAAAAAATTACAATAAAAATATGAAATAAGCCATAAGTCTTTAAATATACATATGTATATGTGAAGATATAAGTTATAAGGTCAAGGAACGTAGAAAATAAGTAAAAACACTTACCCAAAAGGTATTTTCTGAATCGATACCTGAACTCCTGTGCTGTTGGATGGTCGTATAGACCTCCCTTGCTTCGAATTGCTCCGAAAAAATGCTCTACAATGTCCTGATTAAGCCGATATGTTAGCAAGAAGTTCATATTAAACGAACTTTTTATATGGTCATATAGTTGGACCAATGATGCGTTCGTTATCATAATCCCCTTTTGGAACTGCATTATTGACGCTTTCCGAGGAACAATAATGCCGGACATAAAACTTGTCATGCGTTCAATTGTAGACAATTGTTCGGAAAATTTTATGCCGAAAGGTTCCTGAAAAAAACGAACTTTTGTCAAACTATTTATATTTATGTCTTTATTATAAGTATACCTTTCCTGGTTTTCCGAATGTGTTCATATTCGAGTTTAATACATCGAACCAATCATTAACCAACTGAATAAAGTCAGCGGTTTCAGTTGGCTCGTATAATTCTAAACCCAAACTGTAGCATCGTCGTATGGCACTAGCAACCGAGTGGGAAAACAACTGGGCTGCAAGCTTAACTTTTTGTCGACCTACAAAAAAAAAATTGACATTAATGAATTATTGGGTTAATTAAAGGATAAACCGTAATGCGACTTACTGGCATTTTTCACTTTTAAGTGGGCTTCCGTCAACTTGAAAGCAATGGCAACATCGGATTTTGCTGTATGGTTCAATAAGTCAGCAAAATCCGATGTATAATAGTTTTCCATTCCAAATCAAGCCGGAATCCAGAAAATGGTTTCTTACAAGTTTTAACAGATGTGGAGCATCGGCGAACACAAAAACCTTGTCGTTGTCCACAGGATTAATAAACCACGATTTTTCTGCAAGAAATTAGTACAATAATAAAAGTATTTGATTTTTTATAAAACAATAGGTAAGACATACCATGGCTCACTCCAAGGGTTTTCCATAAAGCCACATTTGTTGAACCCATGTCGCTTACCATAGCCATTACTTTATATCCAGCCGAATGTAATGCTCCTATGATACGCCACAAAATTTCGGCAGTCATATCGCAGTTATACTTGTAAAAAACGGGCTGCTTCCAAGATTTGAAGAGGCCACGTGCTATGGCTTCTTGGACTTTCTTTGCTGGCTGCTTGACACAGTCAGTAGTTGCATCATATTCAAAGGACTCTTGGATAAACATCTCGTCGAAAGCCAGAACACATACCTTATCCTGCTCTGACATATTTTTGGCCTGAGACAGGCACTCGACCGAGAAGTTCACTATACCCTCATCCACATCAACTTTTTTATACCACCGTTGGAGCGTCGAGGTGTGCGGTAAAGGAAAGCCTTGAGCATATAAATGATTATATGCACGTGGACCAGCCGCGTGAAGACATATCGCACTTGAGATGTCATCCCAAGACCAATTGATCAGTTTATCTATATTAAAGAGAAGAAAATACATTATGCTTAAAGTATTGTTCTAACATTTAATACTTACCAGGATTCACCAGTTTTCTCACTTGTCCTTCCGTGAAAATAACGCGCATTCTTGCAATTATTTTTTCAGCTTCCTCCAACTTTTTGGTTAATTTTAAATTGTCCGATTCCATTTTTTTACATTTTTGTTTTAGCCGATAATTTTCGGCAAGCGCAGTGGACTCAATGTGGGCCGAACTAATGAGGGAATTTTAAAGTTTAAATAAGTTTAATTTCATCAATATCAATACTTACTCGGTTTGCGAACTGCATTCCAGCTTTTTCCGTGGAAACATGCGACACTCACCCAAGCTTAGCAGGACATTAGCAGCACCAAACTCTTGACTGTTGTGTCTGAAAAATAATTGCAGGTTGTTGTTGTTAACAGTGCCCCGCCCTACCTAATGGGAATGAACACTCTGGGGATTGTCGTCACGCTCTTCTAAGGGAAGTTCAAGGAAACGAGCAGTTTCAGAAGGGTTTGACCACAGTGATATTGTTGTTAGAAGAGTAGGTATAAATCAACAGAAGAAATGTTTGGGCATATACCACATACCGGGCAAGTGTTTGGAAGGGTTGGGTTCAGTCTAGATAAGTTAGAGTTTAACCTGCTACAGTATCCGGAACGAAGTTGTGCTAGTATAACTAAAGTCTCCCTCGAAAGTACGCACTGCTATTGTAATAAAATTTAATTTACCTGACTCCAAAAATGTCAGGAACTGCTGATGGCATCAACCGGGATACTTTCCCTTTTATAATTTGCTGTGGTGCAAAGTGGTCCTCGCATACCACATTAGTGACCCAATTGGTTACGCCGGCTGCTTTGCTCCACAGATTTCTGCCCCGCAAATCGTTGGGAACACGGAAAAACGATCCTCCTATTTTCTTAGGCTTTCCACAAATATCACACATTTTTATATATATATTTTATTTCACTTCACAACGTTTTAATTAATTATACAAATATGCACTATGCACCGCAAGCGAATAAAGCGAACTCAGTAGCTTTTCCAAGAAGTGCAACAATGAATGTAAACAAAAAACAAAGAAGTGATAGTTTGACATTACTACGATGAACAAGAAGAAGACCATATGTCATCTACATCAACCATATAAATTATTAAGTCATGATCTGTACTATATCGAAAGCCTTTGGTGGCGTCTCCGTTATAGTCATTCGTTCTTTTATATGTTTGTTAGTTTTATTTTTGCGCCAGTGAATGCAATTTTTAACATATTTTCTGATGTCATTTTTCATATTATTCCAGTAATACTTTTGTCTTATTTTATTTCACGTACGATTTATTCCTGGGTGGCCACCAAAAACAGGATCGTCGTGATACTTTTGAAGAATCTTTTTAGTATTTTCTTTTTCTGTCACATGCATAGCCTCCGGAGTCAATGCAATTGTTAAATTTCTTTAAATTCATTTACTCGAGTATAATTATTGTAATGACCTATACTGTCCAATATAATAGTGAATAAGCAAAACGATAATATTTATAATTCAATTGATTATATTTATTAATTAGCAAATGACACACTCGACTGGATCTGGCGCAAAGTGCAAAATCCGTATATCTAAAAATCATAGCTGTCAGTCGTTTATAGAGTTGCCATTGTATTCACTTTAATCTGGGCTGCCAGGTCTCCACATCCCTCCCTTATTTTTCAATTTCAAAATCAATTTTGGATTTACGCCTTCTTGTTCATCATTCGTTGTTGCAGAGGATGGGGTTCCGGACGCTGGTTCCGGAAGCTCCGTAGGTAACGCATCAAGCACGGAAATCCTTTTGACGTGACTTATGTTTCGACGGAAGACTTTTCCATTACCACGAATTATAACATCGTTTCCACTACGATCTATTACTTTATACTCCACAGCATCAAAATTAGTTGTCAGCTTATTCGGAAATAATACATTTCGAAGAACGACCTTATCGCCAACTTGAATCTCACTTTCTTTAGCTCCCCTATTTGCATCCCCTTTTTGCCTTCCTCTTTATTTGCTCAGCATGTCCATGTCTTTAACCTCTGAATCTAAAATATCCTCATTGATGTCGGTAATGGATGGTATTTTATCTCGCACCCGTCTATTGAACAATAACTCCGACGGTGATTTACCTGTAGTACCGTGAGGAGTGACATTATGCATCAGTATGAACTTTTGTATCTCATTTTTATAATCTACTCCCATTGAGTGTGCAATCTGCAATCGCTTAAGAATTGAACGGTTCATATTTTCCACTTCGCCGTTAGCTTGTGGCCAATAAGGTGGAGACGTCATCAGATCAATAGCATTTTCTGTACAAAATCTTTTAAATTCATCGCTGACAAACTGACGCCCATTATCAGCTGTAATGGATGTGGGATAGCCTAGTCTCGAAAACATTTCTTCTAAAATATCAATTATTACTGAGGATGTAATTTTCTTTACAAATTTCAACTCATGGTATCTAGAATAATAATCAATTACCACAAATATGTATTCATGACTTGGCAACGGTCCTAGGAGATCCATGGCTAAGCATAGCCAAGGTCCTTCGGGAAGAGCGCGCCTGTTCATTGGTGCTGGTGGATTAGGCCGTGATACTAATAAACATTCACGACAGCGCTTCACAAACTTCTCGACGTCCCTGTCGACTAGAGGCCACCATAACTTAGATCGAACTCGTCGCTTCATTACAGTTTCTCCTGGATGCCCTTCATGCGCTAGTTCTAATACCATGGACCTCAACGTAGATGGTATCACTATTTTGGTTCCTCTTAGCAGAATATTTCCTAAAGTACATAGTTCAAACCTGTATGGGAAAAATATGCTTTTGTCTTCCATACTCCAGTTATCGTTTTTAACTCTGTCTATTGCATCTATAAGGTCGGGATCTGATCCGCAATGCAGGCGGTATTGATTTCTCAATAATAGTGCTTATATGATGTTCGCACCCCTTATCAAAAGTTTCCGACTTACCCGTACAGAGTCTGGAAAAGGAGTCGACGGAAGACTTTTCCATTACCACGAATTATAACATCGTTTCCACTACGATCTATTACTTTATACTCCACAGCATCAAAATTAGTTGTCAGCTTATTCGGAAATAATACATTTCGAAGAACGACCTTATCGCCAACTTGAATCTCACTTTCTTTAGCTCCCCTATTTGCATCCCCTTTTTGCCTTCCTCTTTATTTGCTCAGCATGTCCATGTCTTTAACCTCTGAATCTAAAATATCCTCATTGATGTCGGTAATGGATGGTATTTTATCTCGCACCCGTCTATTGAACAATAACTCCGACGGTGATTTACCTGTAGTACCGTGAGGAGTGACATTATGCATCAGTATGAACTTTTGTATCTCATTTTTATAATCTACTCCCATTGAGTGTGCAATCTGCAATCGCTTAAGAATTGAACGGTTCATATTTTCCACTTCGCCGTTAGCTTGTGGCCAATAAGGTGGAGACGTCATCAGATCAATAGCATTTTCTGTACAAAATCTTTTAAATTCATCGCTGACAAACTGACGCCCATTATCAGCTGTAATGGATGTGGGATAGCCTAGTCTCGAAAACATTTCTTCTAAAATATCAATTATTACTGAGGATGTAATTTTCTTTACAAATTTCAACTCATGGTATCTAGAATAATAATCAATTACCACAAATATGTATTCATGACTTGGCAACGGTCCTAGGAGATCCATGGCTAAGCATAGCCAAGGTCCTTCGGGAAGAGCGCGCCTGTTCATTGGTGCTGGTGGATTAGGCCGTGATACTAATAAACATTCACGACAGCGCTTCACAAACTTCTCGACGTCCCTGTCGACTAGAGGCCACCATAACTTAGATCGAACTCGTCGCTTCATTACAGTTTCTCCTGGATGCCCTTCATGCGCTAGTTCTAATACCATGGACCTCAACGTAGATGGTATCACTATTTTGGTTCCTCTTAGCAGAATATTTCCTAAAGTACATAGTTCAAACCTGTATGGGAAAAATATGCTTTTGTCTTCCATACTCCAGTTATCGTTTTTAACTCTGTCTATTGCATCTATAAGGTCGGGATCTGATCCGCAATGCAGGCGGTATTGATTTCTCAATAATAGTGCTTATATGATGTTCGCACCCCTTATCAAAAGTTTCCGACTTACCCGTACAGAGTCTGGAAAAGGAGTCAGCAATATTTGATTTACCTGAGCGGTACACAACTTTGAATTTAAATGACTGCAGCTTTGACGTAGGTTTGAAAATTGTTTCCAATGGCTTGTGGTCTGTAACCAGCTCAAATTCGATTCCCGCTAGGTAATAATAAAACCTTTCGACGGCCCATACTAAAGCTAAACTTTCTTTTTCAGTTTGTGAATATCGCCGTTCCGTTTCGGATAAGATTTTACTAGCAAACGAAATTACCCGTGGGCTTTCATTCTCAAATTGAAGAAGCACTGCTCCCAAAGCTACTGGACTAGCATCTGCAATGAGCTGAGTACGATTCTTCGGATTGAAATACGATAATGTTGGTAACATGGCAAGCCTTTGTTTCAACTTTTGGAAGGAATTATCTTGATGTGGGCCCCATACAAATTCCACGTCTTTTTTAGTTAATCTTCTAAGAGGTTCTGTAACGTCGCCTAAATCCGGTATAAACTTCCCAAGATAGGTCACTAGCCCTAAAAAACTCCGAATTTCTTCCTTGTTATATGGTGCTCGGAATTGCAAAATAGTATCTATCTTTTCAGGATCAGGATCTATGCCATCGCTTGACAAGATATGACCCACAAATTTTAGCCTTTTTACCTTCCACAAACATTTATCATCGTTAAGCTGCACATTATACTCTTTAAAAGTTTTCAAAACTTTGGCTAAGTTATTATCGTTTTCTACATCCGTTTTTCCATATACAATGATGTCGTCCAAATAGTTCAAGGTATTCTCACAGGCAGCCAGTAAGTTTTCCATGGTTTTCTGAAAAATTTCCGGAGCCGAGTTCACTCCAAATAAAAGCTGTTATCTCACGACTACTCTCATCTAGTTCCAGCTGGTGATAAGCGCTTTTTAAATCTAACCTTGTAAAATACTTAGCATCTTTCAGTCTAACCATGAAGGAATCAAATTTTGGGAGGGGGTAATTTTCCCTCACAATAGCTTTATTTGCTCTTCTCATGTCAATACATATACGCAAATCTCCATTTTCCTTATGTACAATCACTACCGGAGACAGCCACGTACTCGGTCCCACTACTGGCTCAATGATGTCTTGTGCCAGACCTTCATTCAGCTTTGCTTCAACTCTCTCTTCTAGTGCTGCTGCAATTCTTCTTAGTGGCTGCTGAACAGGTTTAATAGAGTTGTCAATTGTTAACGCAATTTTGATGTCTTTGATTTTTGGAAATGGAGTAATTTCATTTATCTGGTTCACCCCAATACCCAGCTTTAAAACATTTAATTTAATAGCGGTATCCCTACCTAACAATGATTGTCTACCGTTTTCAATCACATGAAACGTAGAAATCAAATCTGATGTCATCCGTATTCCAATAACTGACTCAAAAACCACTTTAACTTTTAGCAAGTCGTTTCCAGCATATGCACGGAATTTCTTTTCTGAATCCGTTCTCTTGTTCCACATAGTAGCTTTCAGTCGAGAGAGAATTTCCCAGTCATCCTCACTGAGTAAATTAAATTGAGATCCGCAATCAATCAGCATGGATATTTTATGACCACCAATGTAGCACTCTATTTTTTCATTCATGTTAGAAATTGAGCCATCTTCTAACATAATTTTAAAACAGTCAAATGCTTGTACATCGTTACTTTTTGTTTCTTGTTCGAAGTTACATGCATCTGCAATACATTGTACATTCGATGTGCCAGGCTTTGCTCTTTTACTGTTTTTACTGTTTGAATCTATTTTACGTTTATTGGCTTTTGTTCGACACATACGAGCGAAATGTCCAACGAAATAACATTTATTACACTTCGCGCTCTTTGCTGGGCATCTTACATTGCTAGCGAAATGACCCAGCTGCCCGCATCTGCTACACTCTTGACCAGGTTGTTTATTTGTTTCAGAAGATGCAATTTTGTAAATACCCGAGCAAGTTGGGGTCGTTGTCATATCACCAGACTGGCTATTGATCTGCTCATATACGTGGCACATCTCTATAACCTCATCAAGTGAATATTCTTTCTCTAATAATCGTTTTTTAAGATCTTTCGGAGCCCAAGCATCTATCAGTTTGTCTTTTAGATTATAATTTATAACCTCTTCTTTAGTTTGCCCAAACTGACATTTATTTACCTGATTTCTCAACCGTCATATAAACCGACTTAAATTTTCACCATTTTCTGGTAATAATGATCTGAACAACTGACGCTCAAACGTCGAGTTTCTTTTGGGCGAAAAATATTCATTGAGCTTTTTAACAAGAACTTCAAATACATCTTCATCCTCAGTTGCCTCTATCACTGCACCAGGTATGTTGTATACTACTTCCTGAAGTTGAATACCACCTAGATGTAATAGCTTATTTCGCTTTTTTATCGAGTCTTTAATTTCTTCTGCTTCAAGATACAATCTAAAAGCACGATACCATTTTTCCCATTCAATTCGAATTACCGATTTATCGATCGTCTCACACAGAAATGGTAATATGCCGGTTGAGTTCATAATTCCACAGTGGAATACAAATCTTTTTTGACTGTGGTGAATTATATTTACAAAACAGCTCCGTACTTCAACATACATATGTTATTGTTTTCGCGTTCTTTCTTTTTCTATTCTGCTTTTCCATGGAAGTCTTATTTTTTTTTTATTTATTTTAAGTTTAAAGTCGACTCAAAACATATAGCGATCGACTATTGAGTATAAAGGGATAAAATATAAAATATAGAAGAATGTATACAAAGCCAAAATTAAAGTTATGAACAAAAATTATATACATTTAGTTAACATATAATATATATATAATATCACATTAAATAACAAAAAGAAAATATTAAAATATCAGGCTAAGATCAAGAGTAGATATGGCCGTATGCAGGGCGGCAGTTGAAAATTCGAAACTGATACAGTTGTACAACTCATTATAACGTGAGCACCAAATTCGAATGGGGTTATTTCTGGCAAAATTTTGCCTGCAAAGAGGCAAATGGAAGGGCACAAAATGTCTGGAAGTCCTAACAGGAACTGCAAAATGTAGTCTGCTAACCAGGTCGGGAGAGTCAACCTCTCCGATAATTAATTTCTTCGGTCTTCTAGCGCTGGCAATCTAATAAGGAGAAGTCTATTCCTATACGGTGGTAGGTGAAGACTCGAATCCCAATTGAGACCTCGCAATGCAAAAATTAAAAACTGTTTCTGGACCGACTCGATCCGGTTGATGCGATTTTGATAGCTCGGAGACCAAACACAGGAGCAATACTCCAGAATTGGACGTACTAATGAGGTGTAAAGAATCCTGGTGAAATAAGGGTCATCAAACTCTTTAGCCCATCGCTTTATAAACCCAAGTACCCCATTTGCTTTGTTTATAGTAGATGAAATATGAATAGTAAAACTCAATTTGGGATCAAATATTACACCCAGGAGAGAAAGACGACGTGGAAAAGGATGCATTCTACGAGCGCCTGGAGGAAACTTACGAGCGCTGCCCCCGTCATGACATCAAAGTCGTGCTTGGTGACTTTAACGCCAGGGTGGGCAAAGAGGGTGTATTTGGACCCACAGTCGGGAAGTTCAGCCTGCACGACCAGACTTCGCCAAATGGATACAGGCTGATCGACTTCGCCGGTGCCCGAAACATGGTCATTGCCAGCACCAGGTTTATGCACAAGAAGATCCATCAGGCTACATGGCTGTCTCCCGATCGAAGAACGCGAAACCAGATCGACCACATTGTGATAGACGGACGGCATGCTTCTAGCGTTTTAGATGTTCGCACAATAAGAGGTCCAAACATCGACTCCGATCACTACCTAGTAGCAGCTAAGATTCGTACCCGCCTCTGTACGACAAAACAGGTGCAACAGAAAACGCAAGGAAAGCTGGACGTCGAAAAGCTGCAATCGCAACAGACCGCCAATGATTTTGCAGACCGACTCTCACACCTGCTCTCTGAGAGCACAATTCAACCCAGTGGAATGCATGAGCAGTGGGAGCACATCACAGGAGCACTCCGTACCGCAGCCGAAGAAGTAATTGGATTCCGGCGAACGAGAAGAAACAACTGGTACGATGATGAAGAGTGCCGAGCTGCAACGAAAAGAAAGAACGAAGCCTACAAGGCAACGCTAAGATCGAGTGCAACAAGGAGTGTGTGTGAACACTACCGCGAGTTGAAAAGGGAAGCGAGGCGACTTTTCCGGGCAAAAAAAAGAGAGGCAGAAAAGCGTGAAATCAATGAGCTTGAGATGCTAGCCAATGGGAATAATGCCCGAAAATTCTATCAAAAAATTCGACGAATGACGGAAGGTTTCAAGCCCGGGGCAAATTCCTGTAAGAACGAGAACGGCGACCTGGTGACTGATGTTCAGAGAATACTAGAGATATGGAGGGATCACTTCTCTGCCCTTTTAAATGGAGAAATTGAGCAAGAAACCAGAGAAGAGCTCGAACCCGAACCCACAATCGAAGACGACGAAATTGACGTCCCAGAACCCGACTATAATGAGGTGCGAATAGCAATATCCCGGTTAAAAAACAATAAAGCAGCTGGCGCTGATGGTTTGCCTGCTGAGCTATTCAAGCATGGCGGCGAGGAGCTGGTAAGGCGTATGCACCAGCTTCTGTGCAGAATATGGTCGGATGAATGCATGCCCGAAGATTGGAATCTAAGTGTTCTTTGCCCAATCCACAAAAAAGGTGATCCTGCAAACTGCACCAACTACCGCGGAATCAGCCTTTTGAATATCGCATATAAGGTCTTGTCAAGCGTATTGTGCGAACGATTGAAGCCTGACGTGAACAGACTGATTGGACCTTATCAGTGTGGCTTCAGACCTGGAAAATCTACCATCGACCAGATTTTTACAATACGTCAAATCCTGGAGAAAACCCGTGAGAAAAGAATCGACACACACCACCTCTTTGTTGATTTTAAAGCCGCTTTCGATAGCACGAAAAGGAGCTGCCTATATGCCGCTATGTCTGAATTTGGTTTCCCCGCAAAACTTATACGGCTTTGCAAAATGACATTGAGCAACACCACCAGCTCAGTCAGAATTGGGAAGGACCTCTCCGAGCCGTTTGAAACTAAACGAGGTTTCAGACAAGGTGACCCCCTATCGTGCGATTTCTTTAATTTGATGTTGGAGAAAATTATACAATCTGCAGAACTCAACCGCGCTGGAACAATATTCTATAAAAGCGTGCAACTGTTAGCATATGCTGACGACATTGACATTATCGGCCTTAACAACCGTGCCGTAACCTCTGCGTACTCCAAACTAGAAAAAGAAGCGGAAAAAATGGGTTTGGTGGTGAACGAAGGCAAAACGAAGTACATGCTGTCATCAAGCAAAGAGTCAGCGCATTCGCGCCTTGGCACCCACGCCACTGCTGGCACCAAAAAGTTCGAAATAGTGAAGGACTTCGTTTACCTTGGATCCAGCATAAACTCCAACAATAATGCCAGCCTAGAAATCCAACGAAGAATTGCTCTTGCAAATAAATGCTACTTTGGACTGAGTAGGCAATTGAAAAGTAAAGTCCTCTCTCGACGCACGAAAATCACACTCTACAAGTCACTCATCGCTCCCGTCCTGCTATATGGTGCAGAGGCGTGGACACTAACAACATCTGACGAGGCTGCATTGGGAGTATTCGAGAGAAAAGTTCTGCGAAAGATTTATGGGCCTCTACGCGTTGGCGACGGCGAGTACCGAAGAAGATTTAATGATGAGTTGTATGAGCTTTACGCAGACGTCGACATAGTACAGCGCATTAAAACACAGCGGCTTCGCTGGCTAGGCCACGTCGTGCGAATGAACGAAGACGCTCCAGCCCAGAAGGTATACTTATCGGCACCCGCCGGTGGAAGCAGAGGAAGAGGAAGACCACCACTCCGATGGAAGGACCAAGTGGAGACCGACCTGCGATCTCGTGGGGTCTCCAATTGGCGCCAGTTGGCGCAAAGAAGAAATGACTGGCGAGCTATGTTGGACGGTCAAAATCGCTCAGGCGGTTAGATGGCCATTTAAAGAAGAAGAATTACACCCAGATCTTTTGCAACAGATATACGCTCCAAAGGTAATGCGTTTAGCATATAAGATGTTATAACTGGTTTCACACGGTGAAATGTTATTTGATTACACTTAGAGTAATTCAAAACAAGTAAGTTTGCTGTACACCAACTTTGAAATAAGTCTAAATCGACCTGCAAGCGGTCGAGACAGGACGAGTCCGATGGCAGATAAGTGTAACAGATTTTAACGTCATCTGCGTACATAAGAACTCGAGAATGTAAGATAACCTTAGGTAAGTCATTTATGAACAGCGTAAAAAGCAATGGGCCCAGATGGCTACCCTGAGGTACACCCGAGGTTACGTCAATTGGCTTCGAAAATGTGCTTTTGAACAAAACTCGTTGAGTCCTACCTTCCAGGTAACTTTCAATGAAATGTAATAAATGTTCAGGAAAACCAAGTAGATCAAGTTTCTTAATTAAAAGCGCATGATTAACAGAGTCAAATGCTTTGCTAAAATCGGTATAAATGACATCCGTTTGCTTGCCATTCAGGAAACCGTCCATAACTAAGGAAGTAAATTCCAACAGATTGGTAGTTGTAGATCTGCGACTTACAAAACCATGTTGGCAAGGTTATAATAAAGACCTACAAGTATATTGGGGTTGGAACGTAACTACCTGTTCAAAATTAGACCTGCTTCTCAATATTAGACCTGCTACCATTTTTATGTAAGGGTATAATAAATGATTTCTTCCAAATTGATGGGAATGACGCGGATTCCAAAGACAGTTTAAATATTTTTAAGATCGGTTCGGATAGACTTTCAGCACAGTATTTTAGCACAACTGGGTACGCCATCCGGACCCGGAGAAAATATCGGTTTGAGTGAAAGAAGACCTTTAAGAAGGGTGTCTTTGTCGATGAAAGGGCTTAAAATGCAATTAGAACTCTCCAATTTATACGGGTAACGATCTGGTAGAACAAAATTCTAACGCAATGTCGTAATGCCGGTTTTAACCAGGTTTCAGTAGAAGCTATAACTTCTGCAGTGAACACAAAACTATTAAGTAAAAAATTACTTAATTTCGAGCGTAGGCCACGGACGTTTTGATAGTTGATTGTTAACTTTGCGCTGTTCGCGCACCGTTCATTAAGTTTTTTGGATTCCTCACGTATTTCGACTTTTTTGTGAACAGGTGTACAACCGAATGTTTCGGCCAAAAAGAATTTTCAAGTACTCTATCAATATATGCCTCAGAGACTGATATTTTAAAAGAAGAAATGTCCCTGTCATACTTAAAATTAAACTTAAAGACATTTAATTTAGTTGGTGTAAGGCCAAGCTTAGATACAATATAGTTGACAATGTCAGCTTCCGACAACGATGAGTGCAGCCGTGATACAAAGATCGATCTAGGAGGCGGCACAGCAATCACCTCTCTGGAAACAGCAGTTTGCACTTCATTATTATCATTATTAAGATCTTCAACATTGCCAAGAACATTAATAACGTTAACCGCAGGTACAGCGGCAATACCACTATTAGAGATAATAGCAGAAGCAGCAGATTTAGAAGCATTTACAGAATTCGTTCTGTCCTCATTAACAGAATTAGTAGCACTCGTAGGATTACCAGCAACGATAACAGAAGAAGCAGTGAAGGTATCAGTAGCGCGATTCTGTAACTTTTTTAACGCCAAGTGTTAGCGTTAACTTCGCTTAACACCATTTTTAACACTTTTTGCGAATCTGTAACTTTTTTAACGCCAAGTGTTAGCGTTAACTTCCCTTAACACCGAAAAGTGTTAGCTAACACCTTAGTTAACGCGAAAAAATTTTGTGGTGTTAAAAGTTATAGAAAATAAGTTCTCCGAACATGAAACCGAACTCGCGACGCACACGTTGTAGTCCGAACGCTTATGACCTGCGCTACTGCGACATGAACGTCGGCGCTGTCAAATGCTGTACTTAAGATTAGTGCAGTTTTTCCCTCAATTTTAACAGATATACATACATAAAACAGCTAACACTAAAAAGTGTTAAGGAAAGTTACAGAATCGCAGTTTCGTTAAGAACAAACGCCAAAATTCGGCGACAAGCTTAACACTCGGCGAGGTGTTAAAAGTTACAGAATCGCACTACAGCAGTAAAATTTTCGGCAACAGCAGTAGTTTTATCAGTAGCAGCAGATTTAAAAGCATTAAGAGAATTAGCACTGTTCCGTACAGTCTTTCTCTTACGAGACTTTGTAATGTTAGCCCCACTGCATGCAGCATTGTCATTGCCATTAGCAGTAGCATTAGCATTCGTACAAGCAGCATGACATTCGTTTACAGCGACAGCTGGCGTAGATGAACGCTGGACGTAAGTCAGATCAGAGTGTAATGTAGGATGACCACTGTTAGTTACAGTAGTATTAGAACCAGAAAGAACAGGTGAGTGATATTGCAAATGACAATGCATGCACGGCGATATGAAAGAAGGTGAAGGCGATAGAGCATTTGGAGTGAGTGCACAACTATTATTATCACTAATTAACTGCTTCGTAGCGTTGATAGAGTCAACAGCATTCTTTAATGTATTAACGCCATCGGTCATCACTTCCATACACTTTTCATTGTTTTTGTTTATGTCGGAGTTGAGATGATTTTGAGTATCACTTTTAATTATAGCAATTTCGGCAAATACATCTTTGAATTTCATGTCGATGGCTATCAACGAGGTCTCCAGGATAGCTTTATGTGAGGCCAACACAGTATCGTAGGCCCTGCAAAGCCTGCCAAACGAACCCAAGCAATCCACACAGAAATACCTTATGTTGTGATTCTTTATTAGCAAGTCCACATCGTATGCGGCCATATTGCCTTCGCAGCAAGTGCGGTGGAATAAGTTATTGCAAAGGCCACCACAAGGCACAACATGAGTGTCACCTCGTGACAAACTTTTATCACACTTAGCACAGAAACTGTCCATTTCACAAATAATAAGTGGTAGGAATGAAAAGCAAATAAATAAAATAAGAACACGAGAGGGGGTGAAAAACACGTCCGCACTCAACAAATGTCAGTGAACAATGCAAGCATTGACTTATCAGTGTGCTTCTGAAACAAAACGACACTAACACTTTGCATTTCTTTTCCATTAATACCATTGACTTACATTTCGCCTGGCGAATTGGTATAGGGCGTTTATTACAAATTTCGCTGATTTAGCAGGCCCTTTGACCGATTGCCTTCGGAAAAAACTCGGACCATTCAAACTTACCCCTGAGGCAATTTTGTCTTTCGTCCCCAATAACTAAAAAAAATTTAACGTTTTTTATCTTTTTTTTTACATTGCATTTCCATCTGGGCGTTTTGGCAGTCGGGGACAACTCGCCCAGTATTCTCCCCGAGCATTGACTCAGAAGGGAGTCCACATGTGCTTCCACAGGGAGCAGTGGATAACCTGGCAATCCTGATAACCGGATTGTCTTTCGGAGTTTTGACGAGTGCTCCATAATCAAAATGTCTACCGGATGAATACTTATCGAATATGAAACCCGCTTCTCCGGTTCTTTTTCTTTAACCTTCTGTGGGGGTGAAACCACTAGAACTATCTCTTTCGGAGTTTTGACGAGTTCTCCAATAACAAAATTTGTTACCGCCTCGAAGCATGTTAGCTAAGAAACAAAATTAAATTCTCCGTTTTTCTCAAGCCTAACTTCTGTGAGGGCAAACCCACTATAAAAACTTCCCTTCGCCGCAATGCGTTTTCAACTATGAAACAAAATACTTAATTTTTTTTCCCTTACTGACGGATCTTCTGTGCCCGGCTAGCTTGTGGTAGAACTAGAGACTCTTATCTAGGGGTGAGTCGTGCCCCATGTTTCTTATTATTTCGAAATGGCTTTCTTGCAAGTATACCCTTTTCCTATTCGCTTCATTGACCGGTCTTCGAAGCGAAGCAGGTCTGTAGCGCGATTCACTAACTTTTTTAACGTAATTTGTCAACGATAAATTAGCTTAACAATAATTTTAACAATTTTGCGATTCACTAACTGTTTTAACACATTTTGTCAACAATAAGTTAACGTTACAATAATTTTAGTAATCTATGCTATTCACTAACTTTTTGTCAACCCTAAATTCGATAACTTATCGTTGTCAATCTGAAAATTGACATTTTATCAGAGATTCTTTTTACGCTGTTAAAGTTTTGTTTACTTTTTATGATTTGTGTTGATATATTCATATTTAAGTGAAAAACATACATAAATATAATGGCTTTTGAGTTCGTAGCCTATAATATGACACGAAGTGCAGCTGTAAGGAGCGTAAGAGTGGATCGAAGGTTACTTAGGGACATAGATTATCCCTTTGACCTTGATCCATCGGAATTCAGGAAGCTGTATAGGGTGGGTCCTGAAGTTGCGGCAGGCGTTGCGGAGAGGCTGCAGGACCGGTTGCAAGGACGGAGGATCACTGCAATATAGGCAGAGAAGCAGGTAACTTATATTAACTATAATTAAAATTATGAATTTTATTGAACATACTCCTTTGCAGGTGTTGTGTGCATTACGTTTCTATGCTACAGGATGCTACCAACGGCCTGTTGGGGAACAGTGGGGCATATCAATGAGTCAATCCTCTATAAGCCGTTGCATCCATCGAGTAACTGATGCCATTAATAGCCGAATGTTTTTTTGAGGAAATTAAATTTCCTATGACTCAGGTTGAACGTCAAGCAGCGAAGGAAGTGTTTAGTGCGGCACCGGCTCCATTCGTTGGGGGTACGATAGGCGCAATTGATTGTACGCACATTGCTATATTGGCTCCTAAAGTGCATGAAGAAGCGTAAACCACGTAAACCACCATTCATACCACTTCTTAAACGTTCAAATGGTAAGGTATACCTCTAACAAACATTCTAGCTCTATATAATTTGCCGATTTTTGGATTTCAGATTTGTGACCCAAACTTGAAAATACTAAATGTAAATGCCAAGTTTCCCGGGGAGCGCCATGACGCATATATATGGAGCTCATGTGCGGCACCGCAAGTCATGCAAAGGGAGCATGAAAATGGAAACCGCAACATGTTTTTGATTGGTAATATTATTTAACTTTACAATGCACATAAATTTAAAGTTTGAACTTGCAGGTGATTCTGGATATCCCATGGAACCGTGGCTTATGACGCCACTACCAAACCAACCAGAGGGTACTGCCAAGTTCCGGTATAACGAGGCGCTATGCAAAGCACGAAACCCAATAGAACGGCTATTTGGGGTTCTTAAAGGTACTTGGCGATGTTTGTCGAGACAACGGGTTCTTTTGTATGACGTAAACGCGTGCGCCACCTTACATAATGTACTTTTAGTCGAGCGATCAGACGAACTTGACAACATCGCTATAGTCTTGGACACGCAGAGCAATGATATTTACAACGATTCAAGCTCAGTATCTTCCGCAGGAAAACGTGTCCAAGAGAGATTAATTTCAAATTTTTTTACTTGAATTTTTGTAAAAAAATGTTGCTATTTATTTTATTTATTAGTTTATTTTATACAAGTCACATTCCAATTAGAATTAACAATTGTAGCTATTAGTTGAATAATTCATTAAACAATTAGAAATTGTTGAACTAATTGCCATTAGATAATTGAAATTTTTATTCCAATGGTAAATCTAATTGCAATTAGTTGCCATTAGCAAAAAAATGTTGGTACCTTTACAATTAGAAATTTAATTGACTATAAACTATTAGATATTCAATTAGCTCGAATTAGAATAAAAAATGTTCAGTTATCTAATGGAAATTAGTTGAACAATTTGTAATTGTTTAATGAATCAGAGAATTTCATTTAAATACGGGCGCCATTGTATATATTTGAGCCATACTAATTAAGTTAAGCCAGTTTGTTGTCCTACGATTACCAAAGAAATAAAACGTACTACTTTTATTGATTGAAAACTTCTATTTTTTTTATTTTATTGTGGAATTTGGTTTAAAAATAATAAGGCACATATTCAGACCATTAAAACATTTTTATTAAAAACTACAAGTATGTACAAGAAAAATCATAAAAAAATACACCTCTTCAACCTAATAATGATAAGAGAAAATATTACATCACCACTTTACTTATACTAATTACAAAAAAGGAAACATTACAACTTCATGTATGTATACATATTAAAATTAAAAGCTTTCGTTCTCTTATTATTATTAGCTTGAAAAGGTGTAGAAACTTAAAAAATCTTAAAAACTATCAAAACGATAACATGGAAAACAAAACTTAAAACAATTCAACATTTTATAAGGAAAAATATAAAATGACTAGAAAACTTAAACTAAAAACCATAAAAACGAAAACGTGTAAAACAAAACTTAAAACAAATCAACATTTTATAAGGAAAAATATAAAATGACTAGAAAACTTAAACTAAAAACCATAAAAACGAAAACATGGAAAACAAAACTTAAAACAATTCAACATTTTATAAAGAAAAATATATATATACTAGAAAACTTAAACTAACATTTTAAACAGGTACAAAAGGAACAGTTCAATTCATTTAAAATAGTTCACAAGACTATACATTAATTTTTAAAAATATCGCTATCATCACATATAAAGCCATCTTCCAGAAAATCTTACTTACTTAAACTTAATACTAAGCAAAAACAAACAATCTAATACAAAGCAAAACAAACAATCTATGATGGCTTTATAGTTGATGTTAACGATACATATATAAACCAAAAAATAACAATTCTAACATACATTAAAGCTATTAGTACTTAAATTAATTATTTTCTAAAATTGCACTGGACAGCCTGCTGAAAATCTCAGTGCAGATTCTCACTGCTTCCCCAAAAAACGTGGTGGCTTTTGAATGATTTTCGGTCGACCTTGCAATATTTTCGTTTGACCGGGCAATGTTGTTGATTGCCTCGGCCATCGCAAAGGTCGCCTCAATCCTCCCCTCATCGTTTTCGGCAAGCTTTTTCTGCGTTTCTGCCATCAATTTTATATATTTTTGTCAATTTTAGTATAGTAAGTATATAGTTTAATAAGGTGTTTGGCAATTTTTTTCTTAGAAAATCATGAAAATCATTTTAACTTTGCATTATTTCTTACCCTCATTGTATCGGCCTGCTTTTCAGCGATCGCAAAAATCGCTTCTCAGCTGCGCTCTCTGCCACATCGTCATTCTTCCTTTTCGAGCCCCTGCGAGGTGTTGCTGCAGGAGTTCGAGGTGTGGTTGCAGGAGTGACTAAGGCGTATCTTCGCCTATCGGCAGCAGATGGTGTAGCTGGTGGGTCTCGAACCTCGGAGTGTGCTTGCAGCTCGCTACTGGCACCATCTTCATTCAGATGCTATAAGTTTATAAGAGAATGAAAGGATGAGTAAAAATAATAATCAATATACATAGGTGCAAACTACAAACTCACCTCTTCCAACGCCAAGCTATCCAAGCAATCTGGTGCGCCTTCAATATAGCTGTCTCCGATCAGCTCCACAATGCGCATCTCTGTCTCTGTAAGAGGTGCTACAGAGATGCTCCTATTCCCCGTCTGGGACTGCTGGTTATTGCGGTCACGCACACGGGTACTTGTTCGGCTTTTTAAATCTAGCCAGACCTGCAAAAAAATTAACAACAAAGTTACACACGATGCACCATTCCATAGAATTGGTGGTAATTCTTTCGTTTAGGAGACGACTGCTAAAAGGTTTCAAACAATGTGTAAGCAGTTGTCTCCTAAAGGAAACGGTAATTCTTTACGTGGTTTTTTGTTAATAACTTTTCACTGAAATAAAATATTTGCTTTCCGGGTTCGCATTCTTGTTACAGAGGTCAAAACGCGTCTTTTGATACCTCTCTCGATATTTTTGGAGGTGTATTAGCAGTTACGTATGGTCGTAAACAATTATCAAGGAAACAATTACCGAATTGGTTAGCAACATTTTGTTCACTTTTGTACTTACCTTAACCCATTGCTCCACACTTTTAACAGCTCCTCCAATGGCGTTCAGCTTCTCCGCCATTTCCTTCCACTTCTTCTGGTTTTACAGCTTGGCGTGCATTCGCTGGAATCTTCCTGGCGCCAAACCAGGAGTTTCTCCCAGCAGATCCACCATTCCCCTTATTTGCTCTGCTGTTGCCAGACTCCTTTTGAATTCTGAAGAAACAAAGAAAAATAAAGGGCAGTAAGTGAATAAAAATATAAAAAATACTTCTCTTTGCTGAAATGTCTGCTAAAAAATTGCGCGAACAATTGTTTTTCTTCTATTCCTCTTTGAACTTTTCGTAAATTTTGACATTTCAGTACCAGTGATGCCCCATTTTCTCAAATTTAAAACATAGATAACAAGTGTTGTTAAATCCGAGTTAGTGAAACGCACAATTGTTAAAGTAAGCAATATCCGACAATGTTAAATATCTCTATTGCGGGATTGTTAAAAGTTAGTGAATCGCGCTACTGTTATGGTCTACTTCCAACTTATAGTCATTTTCTTTTATTGAGTTTGATTGGTGTGACTCACAGCGGTTGGGTAGGTGACAGTTTAGGTTCACCCTGCGGTTTGACATAAATCGATAGATTCTGGGAAGTGGCGAGATTTTTGCCGAGGTGGCAGCACCAAATGGTTCCATAAACTGGAAAAAGCACTAATACCAGAACTTTTAATTTCCAGACAAACAAGTGCTTGGTGTGTTCTCGGTGTGGCCAGAAATAAATAGTAGGGTAAACCAGATTGCCCGAAAAATGTGTTACGTAACTGCCTGGTGCGGGAGAGGAGGAGTGGCGGGGTGGCATGGTAGTAGCCCGGCTGAGGCTCGTCGGCTTTGAGGCGCGGTTTTTGCCACTTCTCCTTTCCCAACAGTTGCATAAGCAAGATAGGGGTTCATGCCTGTGTGCGAGAATAAAATAATGGGGTTAGAGAAAGACACAGCAAAGCGGGAGAAACCTGTCCGAGTCAGGTGGAGCCGTCCCACCCCTCCTGTTCACAAGATGTGAACAGCCTTCGAACTCTACTATGACTCCTGCTACCGAGTGAAGTTCCCTTTAACCCGACTGAAGTCCGTATTTATGTCCTCATATTCCTTCCATCCTACACTCAACTACCCAACTTGCCGTCAGTTGCCACAAGGGCCAACACCTGCACCAACCTATAGATGCCTTTAGACCTGCATCAAATAATGGACAATCTTTATTCATATAACTTATATCTATGTATATACCATATAGCTCATATATATACATATCTCTAAATTTCCCTTCACGCAAAAATTATTTTTTTTTTATTATTATTGTGTATAGTTATTTAATAACAAAAATCCCAAAAAAAACTTCAAAATTTCCGACCGGACTAATATCTATCTTCCTTTTGGTTGTGAACAATCACACGCATAAACATATGTAAATATATATATGTGCGAGCGAGTGTTCGCTCACTCTCAGAAGTTTTGTAAACAAAAAACGTTGTATTTATATATGTATATGTATATTACCCACAGAAAACCCGTAAAAGTATGGGTCTATGCATATGTATGATTTTTAAATTTTATAAGAACTCACCTCGCTTATCCGTATGAATTTGGAACCAAAAACAACACTTAAGCTGAAAGTAGAGAAAAACAAAAACAAACAACTTATGCAGAGGATTTATCCCTGGTACGGTTAAGGGCTTTGGCCTCTTGACCGTGATCAAGGCCAATTTTCACTAACAAGTGATTTTTACTATTAGTTTAGTAAATCGGTTCGGTGCATGTGCATTACTTTATGCATATGCAAAACGAAAAAAAAGTGAATATAAAAAAAAATCGCGAAAAGTAAATAAAAAAGACAGTGAAAAAAAGTTTCTATATGAATTATAGAAAAATTAACGACGAAGATTATTGTTTTGTTCGTTTTGCATATTTAATTAAAACGCGTTTTCGTATCGACAATTCGATCAAAAAAAAAGTGACAAACGAAAGTGAAAAGAAAAAAAGAAAAAAAAATATTTCTGAGAAAAAGTGAAGAAAACTACAAAATATCCAAAAGAGGTAAAAACCAAAAAAAGGTAAAAGTAACAAAATAATATATGTATGTACATCAAAAAGTGAAATGAGTTCGTATCAAAAAAAAACGAAAAAAACGAAGATAAATGAAAGATGGTATATTTCTACCAAAAAAAAAATAAATTAACGCAAATCTAAAACAAAAAAAATGCTTATAAATATAACTTAGATCGGCCTAGTGGCAATCATGTGCATTGTGCGCAAAACTACGAATTCATGTAACCAAAAAAAAAGGTAAGTAAAAATGTGCAATCAACTTATAACCTAGTTATCAAACTATAAAAACAAAAAAATTGCAATAAAAAAAATACATATGAAAATTCAAATTGACAATTCAGTTTTCTAAATAAAAAATACGATTGGGTGGAGCACCCTAATAACAAATGTAAAAAGCGATGTTTGTATGTGGTGGTGTGTTAAAATCCGATGTTAGTGAGCGCGCTCCCAGTGAGCTGCGCTTAGTCGCTCTCGCTCTTTGGCGTTTCGGTGCCCGTGGTGTGTTTTCGTGTGAATGTGTGTGGTGAGAGATTGCCGATGTTGATGTTGAGAGTAGGCATGGGACTATTCGAATAAAAACTATTCGAATAAATAAAACTTTTATTCGGCGTGTACAAAAAATTCGTTTATTCGAATAGTATTATTCGTTTATTCGAATAGTACTATTCGAATATTTTTGTTAATAGATTTTTAAAACGATATTCGCTGTTTTCTTTGCTTGTACCTATGAGCGTGCATTTATGTTTTGTATGTTTTGTATGTATGTATGTGTGTGTGTTTGCGTGTACAAATCTGTGACCAAGCAGTAGCAATATTTCTTTCATTATTTCAATAGTGGTAACGAATAGTTGTATTTATTCGGTGAATGGTGGTTGAATAGTTTTTGGTTTATTATCTTAATAACTAAATAGCTATTTGTACAGTGTTGTGTGAATAATAAAACACAATTACTGGTAATAATTGAAGCTGTAAATAGACATTTACTATAAAGTTACTATGCATAAATATGTATTTGTACATTTATATGTTTATGCAGTTACATTTGCTTGGTAGGTATTGTGCTAGGGCTTCAAGCAAGAGATGCCAGGGCCAAAATTCATTATGTATACTGTTTATTATGGTAAGAAAAGGACGGGCTTGTGCTGATTTTTCATGTTCACATGTGTAAATAGTTTAATTTGCGTAAAGTAACATACGCAAAATAGTACTACCTGGGGTGGGATTCTCTAAAAGTGTAAAATCTGAAAATGTACACTGAATCAAAACTCATTTGCACCGAAAATTTACACATGAGATTTTCATGCGATTCTCTAAACTATTGTGCACACTGTTGTGCTGAATGAGTGCTGAATGAAAAATTTCCTGTCAGTGAGAAAATATTTGTCAAAATAAAAAATATTGTAAAAAACGAAACGTAAAATTTTGTGAAAAAATAAATAAATAATGGACACGTTCAGCGGGAACCTGCAACAAATTTGCATTAGCAAATTGAATTTACATACATATGTATGTATATGCAAAACTTACCTATCGTTGGCAAACTCCAAATGAGTCTCCATGTACTCCACAAGGAACATTTTCTGCTCATTGGAAGCTTTTTTGCTTTAGTTTCCATTATTTTTTTTTTTTTTTAATGAAATTTATTTAATTTAATTTTTTGCTAAACGTCAAACAAACGTTTGATTTGAAATTTAATTCAAAATGAACTGTGAAAACCAAAACTCACCTAAGAAACCGTTGTGAGTTTTTTTGACAGCTAGTGTAAACTATTGTGACAGGAAAAACTCGTTCTCACTGTTAGAGAATCGCAATATTGGAGTGTACACAATTTTCAGTGTACATTTCAAAACTCACCGATAGAGAATCCCAGCCCTGCTTCCTATCCCTCATACAAGTAGGTCCTTTGTGTTCATTTAGTTAACGAGTTTAGACGCCCAAATTTAAAACAAATAGTCGCGCTTGCAATTCTTCAGTTGATGAAACACAATAAAAAAGCTACCTACTAATGATCATCCTTAACCAGCCCATTCAATACAAAGAGTTCGCAAATTTCCATACCCATACCTACATACTTATGTACATATGTATGTAAGTACATTTATATGAGTATTTAACAAAAAATAGGAAGCAGGTAGTATTATTTTGTGTATGTTGATTTACGCAAATTAAACTATTCAGCACAAACCCATCCTTTTCTTACGATAATAAACAATACACATAATGAATTTCGGCCCTGGCATCTCTTGCTTGAAGCCCTAGCACAAAACCTACCAAGCAATAAACATATAAATGTACAAATACATATTTATGTATAGTAACTTTATAGTAAATGTCTATTTACAGCTTCAATATTACCAATAATTGTATTTTATTATTCCCACAACACTGTACGAATATCTATTTAATTATTAAGATAATAAACCAAAAACTATTCAACCACCATTAACCGAATAAACACAACTATTTGTTACCACTATTCGAATAGTACTATTCGAATAAACGAATAATACTATTCGAATAAACGAATAATACTATTCGAATAAACGAATACAAAATTCGAATAAATACTATTCGAATTTTTTGCAACGAATATTTTTATTCGTTTATTCGAATAGTGTTTATTCGAATATTATTCGAAAAAAATCCCACTCCTAGTTGAGAGTGATGTTGCTTTCGAATGTTGAGATTGATGTTGAGAGTGATGTTGCTATATGTTGATGTTGCTGATGCGTGGGTGGTTGCGCCACAAAATGTTTAGCAACAAGACTATGATACCGATGTTGGTGTGGTAATGTTGCTGGTGTTAAGTGTTTGTTGTGTGCGTTGAAAAATGACGTGTTCTACCCTTGTTTGGCTGCCTGATGAAAAGATGTGTGATCTGTGCTCGTATTTATATTGTGTCGAACTCTTTTGTGAAAAATCTTTATGAGAAGTTGATATTCCCTAGGTCTGAGCGCTCAAAAGATTTAATTTTACCTACATTCAACTTCATAACATCGACTAGGCTATTTTTCATCAATGCTATAAGAGTCTGGAATACTATTGTAGCATTACATAAACACATCGCCCTTTTACTTTAATTGTCATGTGCACATAAATAATGTATAAACAAATATGAATGTATACAAACAACATTCTGCCCAAATTAGTTACATTGAACTCAGCGGGAGTTTATACAAATAGTGCACATGCAGCACATAACGAGGATCTTGTTACACTTGTGTGGACGGTCAAAGACACCGCCAAAGGCAGTCGCAATGACCAACTGAACACAACGTCAGTTTGTCAATGCGACTGACATATTTATATATTTATTGCAACCATATGTTGACTTAGCGTATTTTAGAATTATGCATTTTAGTTTGTATGTATTAGTGGTTAAGCCTATACATGTAAGTCAGATAAATGTATAAAAGGAAAGCAATTTTAAATAAAGAACAATCATCGATCATACGCTGCACCAATAGCGACCAAAATTAAATTGAGTTTATTTCTTGACAACATGGCGATCCTGCCACACTAAGCAAAAATTTGCTCAAAAAGCAAAATGCTTTAGGCAGAAGATCGTTCTGTTTATTAAATAATTTGCCAAAAAATAAAAATAAAAAGATTGGCCAAACAGGACAAAAGATCCTGCCTCGATCAGTTACAATCCGCCACACGTTATTGGTCGGCGTTATTGGATGGCGTTATTAGACAGCGATACACCTAGAACATGGACATGGAGAAATTGTTTTAACACAAACTTCAAACTTTGAGCAACAAAACACAAACTGGCACAGGCTTTGCGGTCGACTTGGTTCCTTTTTCCTACAGTCTGCATAAAAAGGGTGGAATAACTCATGGAAGACGTTGAAGCAAAATAGACTGGCAGCAAAACGCAAACTGGATGAACATTACAAGCTGGGGAAGCAGACAATATTTTATGTATATTAGAAATTTGGTAGGCACGCCTTTACGGCCGCTAAGCTAAGAGCAATTTGATTTGCTTAGGAATTTTTTTTTAATAAGCACATGTAGCTTAAAAGTAAAAAAAATTTTTTTTAATAAGACAAAATTTTTTAAATTAAATTAAAGGTTAACGTTACAAGAAAATAACAATTAATTTAGTATGCAAGAAATTCCTACACCCGTAATAGTCCATAAAAGGAAACGAGGTGGTAGACAGGTTAGGAAGCGAAAAGAAATCGCTGAAGCTTTTAGGTTACTTAACTTAACCATAGACATTAACGATAGGCAGAAATTAAAAGATAAAATAAAAATGTTAAGAAATAACTTGTAAATAAAATATTTTAAAAAAAAAAAAAAAAAAAAAAAAGCAAACAAGCTGAGTAAATTGGAGTGATAAAGTAAAGCAAAATATTATTTAATTTTTATTAAAAAGAAAAAATTTTAATCCAATTTTTTTTTAAAAATGGCATGGTGGAAAGTTGCACTTAACGGTATACTGATAGGAATAGCAGGGTACGAGGTAGGTAAAGAAAGTTCAGCAGACCAAAAACCTGAAAATCGATTAGTCAAATACGAACCACATCCTATTATTGAACAGAAAGAAGAGATCACCGATAAATGGTTGACAATTTTTGCTTGTTTAGCTACATTTTTAATTGTCGCAATTGCAATTTTAATCAAAATTATATAAAAAATAAATTGAGACGATTAAACAATGTACAACAACGCGTTTAAGCGCAAAAATTGTAAACTAAGATATGAATAAATGGCAAGAAATATATGATACCCTATGTGAAGAAAAACTAAAAGCTGATAAATCTTACAAATGCATAAATAAAAATATCAATATAAAAACAGAAACTGTCGTAAAGCATTTTAAGATAATTTTAGAAGCCCTAAATAGCATAGGACAGACACTTAAAGCGGTAAATAACATACTTACCAAGGAACACCAAGTAGAGTCTTACCAATTTTTCTCTGCCGTAAGGGACAAACTAGTATCTTCTTTAGCAAGATACAATATAGAAGTCAATGTACCAACCACAGTAGAAGAAGACCTACAAATAGATTTCAGTTCGCTTTTGGCAGAACGCGCTCAGAGCCCATTGGTAGAAGAAAATATACCAAACTTTCAACCAATAGAACTACCAGGTATAAACGTCACAATGGTGCAAACGGTAGTTGAGTTTATTAAAACTGCTTCGTCAGTATTGCCAGAGTTTGATGGTAAACCAGAAAACCTAAACAGTTTCCTAGATGCACTCGATATACTTGAACAAATCAAGGATACACACGAGGCATTGGCCATTACCATGATTAAGACCAAGCTAAAAGGCACAGCAAGAAATTTCATAAGCAATGAAAGCACAATAGAGCACATCAAAACAAAACTCAAAACCGCGATTAAGGGTGAATCAGTAGAAGTTTTAACAGCTAAACTCCTGAACATCCAGCAGCGTAGCAAAACTGCTAACCAGTACACTGCGGAAGTAGAAAAAATAACAAGGTCATTGGAAGGAGCGTATATCTCAGATGGATTAAATCCAGACTTAGCCACGAGATATGCAACACAGGCAGCAGTCAAAGCCATGTGCAAAAACAGCTCCAATGACAAAGTCAAAATGATTATGCAAGCTGGAACGTTCACCACAATGAACGATGCAATATCCAAATTCACGAACAGCTGCACAGAAATAACAGGAAGCGCAAACACGATCTTAAATGTACGACAGCAAAGTCAGTATAGGAGTAATTTCCGTGGAGGTTACCGTAGTAACAACTATGGAAATTACCAAAATAGAAGATACAGACCACAGTCAGGCTACAACAATAATTTTAGATCAAACAATAATTACAATAGTAACAATAATAGAGGATCACAACCCCGAAATACAAACAGACCATACACACAAACCCGTAACGTGCGCAGTTGTACCGAAACGGAAAACCAAGAAACTCCACTTCAAAATTAACAAAAAGAAAAATATGCGTACTTAATCTAAACTTAAACAGTTACATATCTACAAGGACAACGTTAAACAATTCATACTCAAATTTTTTAATTGATACTGGAGCCGATATCTCCATAATTAAAAAACAGCAAATAGATAATAAAGGAAAAATAAATACTGAACAAATCACAGATTTGAAAGGCATTGGTCAGGGAATAACTAGCACTTTAGGCACAATCAAGGCAGATCTAAAAGGCGATAACCTTCTAATTTATCATAAATTTCATGTTGTAGAAGACATCTTTCCAATTCCATGTGATGGAATAATAGGCCTAGATTTCATAAAGAAATACAATTGTATTCTAGATTACGGAAAAACAGAGGACAAACTAATTTTAAGACCATATGATTTCCCTCAAACAATAACAATGAATCTAACAAACTGTCCGTCCGTTAACACAATCACAATTCCAGCTAGATCGGAAGTTATTAGACAAATTAAAATAAATACAAACAACAAAAACATTTTCATACCACACCAACAACTAGCCGATGGCATTTATATTGCAAATACCATTACAAATAACGAGCAAACTTTCGTTAGAATTATTAACACAACACATAACAACACAACTATTCAAAATTATAAAATTAATACTGAAAATTTAGACGATTATACACTAATTAAAGCAACCCCACACAATAAAAGTTGCATAGACACAGAAAAATTAAAAAGACTAACTGAAAATTTTCCAAATTTTGTTAAAGCTCAATTAACATCACTTTGCACAGAATTCATAGATATATTTGCACTAGAAACAGAACCAATTACTTCTAATAATTTTTATAAACAAAAACTATATATGAAGGATGACAACCCAGTTTACATTAAAAATTATAGATTACCCCAAACACAAAAAGGGGAAATAACCAAACAAGTAAATAAGCTAATAAAAGATGATATAATAGAAGCTTCAATTTCAGAATATAATAGTCCAATTTTATTAGTTCCTAAAAAATCACTTCCAGGGAAAACAGAAAAAAGGTGGAGATTGGTTGTCGATTACAGACAAGTAAACAAAAAGCTAGCAGCAGACAAATTCCCACTTCCAAGAATTGATGACATTTTAGACCAACTTGGAAGAGCAAAATATTTTTCATGCCTAGACCTTATGTCAGGTTTTCACCAAATTGAACTACACCCAGATTCAAGGGATATAACTTCATTTACAGCCGAAAATGGCACATATAGATTCAAAAGACTACCTTATGGATTAAAAGTAGCACCAAATTCATTCCAAAGAATGATGACCCTAGCATTCGCAGGTCTCAAACCATCCCAAGCATTTCTCTACATGGATGACTTAGTTGTATTAGGTTGTTCCGAAAATCACATGCTAAAAAATTTAAGAGACGTATTCTCCACTTGTCGAAAATACAACCTAAAACTACATCCAGATAAATGTTTATTTTTCAGTCAAGAAGTAACTTATTTAGGACATAAATGTACAAACAAGGGAATATTACCCGATCCAAGCAAATTTGAAACCGTTCAAAACTATCCAACGCCAAAAACAGCAGATGAAGTTAAAAGATTCGTAGCCTTCTGCAATTATTACAGAAGATTTGTTCCGAATTTTGCAGAACATTCTAGAAAATTAACTAGGCTTTGCAAAAAGAATGTTACCTTCGAATGGACAGAAGAATGTCAAAAAGCTTTTGCCTACTTAAAGGAAGCATTAATTAGTCCAAAACTTTTGCAATACCCGGATTTCGAAAAAGAATTCTGCATAACAACGGACGCTAGTGGATACGCTTGTGGTGCAGTCCTTAGCCAAGAACATGATGGCAAACAGTTACCAATTGCTTACGCTTCAAGGTCCTTTACAAAAGGCGAAACTAACAAAGCTACAATAGAAAAAGAATTGGCCGCGATTCATTGGGCCATAACCTTCTCCAGACCATACGTATATGGCAGAAAATTCCTAGTTAAAACCGACCACCGCCCATTAACATACTTATTTTCAATGAAAAGTCCTTCCTCAAAGCTGACACGAGTAAGACTAGATTTAGAAGAGTACGATTTTGAAGTGGAGTACATAGCTGGTAAAGAAAACCACATAGCGGACGCATTATCCCGCATAACTATAACAAATTTGAAAGACTTGTCAGTGGAAGCAAGCAAAATATTAAAAATAACTACCAGATCAGCAGCTAAAAAGAATAGCAAGAATATTGAGAATAAAGAAAGTCATACAGAGAACCCCAAAATATATGAAGCGCTAAATAAATTTGAAGTAAAAAGACATGTCGAGCTCGTTTTCAATCCTCCGAAATTGTATTTCAAAAAGGGAAAGAAAATTTGTAGCAATTTTGATACAAGCAACCTAATTGTTGAGGATAAGATTGACTTAGGACAATTCTTTACCAGGCTTGAAAAAGAAGCCGGCAATTTAGGACTTGTACAAGTACAGTTGTCCATAGGGGACAAATTGTTTAAAATGAGTTATACTGCAGTAGGAAAATTTATTGAAATGGGTAATAAAGTTCTCAAAAAGTTAACAATAGCTCTAACCCCAGAGGTTATATGCGTGACAAATCCCGGGAAAATTAAAGAAATTCTGCATAAACATCATGACGATCCTATTAGTGGTGGCCACCCAGGAATAAATCGCATGACAGATAAAATCAAGCAGAAATATAGCTGGCTGAATATGAAAAATGACATACGAAAATACATAAAGAACTGCATCCACTGCAAGAAAAATAAAACAAATAAGCACATAAAAGAGCCTATGACAATAACGGAGACACCTCCGAAGGCGTTCGATATTGTACAAATAGATACAGTCGGACCATTACCAAAGTCCATAAATGGCAACGAGTATGCAGTTACCATTATTTGCGACCTAACTAAATACTTAGTAGCCATTCCGGTCCCAAGCAAACACGCAATTACAGTCGCTAAAGCCGTGTTTGAACATTTCATCCTAATTTATGGACAAATGAAAACAATCCTGACAGACATGGGCACAGAATATAAAAATAGCCTATTCCAGGAACTGTGTAAATTGTTGAAAATTGAACATAAAACTTCAACACCATATCATCATCAAACTTTGGGTACAGTAGAACGCAGTCATCGAACATTCAATGAATATGTACGCTCGTACATATCCAGTGACAAAGACGATTGGGATGAATACCTTAAGTACTTCGCGTATTGTTACAATACAGCACCATCTACCATACACAAATATTGTCCATTTGAACTAATATTTGCAAAAAACCCACCGAATTACGAATTCCTAATGGAAAATAAAATCAGCCCATTATACAATCACGAAGCTTATGACAAAGAAGTAAAATATAGACTTCAAATAGCACAGCAAAGAGCTAGAAAATTAGTCCAAGAGGCTAAAGAAAAACAAAAAGTAAATTACGATAAAAATAGCTATAGTAAGGAAATTAACATAGGAGATTTAGTATTAGTTAGAGAAGAGGCCTCCCATAAGTTAGAAAATAGATATACAGGACACTATAAAGTTAAAAATATTGATAAAAATAACAACTACACTTTAATTCCACATAGCATAGGAGACAGTAACAAAAACAAAAAAGAAATCGTAATTCATAAGAATAGACTTAAACCAATTTAAAACTCGTAGCGTTAAAAATAAAAATAAGCAATGCACCTTATTCATGATAATTTAGTAATAAAACAAAAAAAAAAAAATACATAAGCATTCCAATTTACTCAATCTTATACACGGCACAAGCCAAACGAAAACAATATCAAGTATCAAACAAAATATACAAACAAATAGAAATAAAATAAAAACATGTGACAAAACAATGGTAACAAGATCCTAAAACGATTAAAAATTTTAAACCAACATCAAGCAGTTAAAATAGATATATATAGTTGACTACAAATATATATATCTATTTTTTTTTAAGAGGGAAGGTGTAGCATTACATAAACACATCGCCCTTTTACTTTAATTGTCATGTGCACATAAATAATGTATAAACAAATATGAATGTATACAAACAACATTCTGCCCAAATTAGTTACATTGAACTCAGCGGGAGTTTATACAAATAGTGCACATGCAGCACATAACGAGGATCTTGTTACACTTGTGTGGACGGTCAAAGACACCGCCAAAGGCAGTCGCAATGACCAACTGAACACAACGTCAGTTTGTCAATGCGACTGACATATTTATATATTTATTGCAACCATATGTTGACTTAGCGTATTTTAGAATTATGCATTTTAGTTTGTATGTATTAGTGGTTAAGCCTATACATGTAAGTCAGATAAATGTATAAAAGGAAAGCAATTTTAAATAAAGAACAATCATCGATCATACGCTGCACCAATAGCGACCAAAATTAAATTGAGTTTATTTCTTGACAACACTATACCCTCTGTAATTAGAAGCTCATTGAATAAAAACAACGTCAAACAAGTTCTTTATTCCTTTTTTCAATCAACTTAAGTGACCATCAAATTAATTTAGTTTAGTTTATTAAATTATCTAAGATATATTACTGTTGAAAATTATATATGTTTATTTGGTATTCTTGTTGTTTTTTTCACTGTTTGTACCATCTAAGATAAAATTATTATATCTGTAATTATTTTGTAGTTAATGACATATTTGTTGTGCTAAAAAAGAAGGAAATTCTTATTGCACTAATGCTTATACTTTCAATAAATACTAAATACTAAATGTGTGGGTGTTTGTGTTTGTTGTTGTTCTGCGTGTTTCTTCGACTTGGTATATTTCCAAATGTTTTTTAGATGTGTGCAAAATTTTGCTGTTGCAAAAAAATGTCTCGCCCTCGGCGGGTTTCGTGAGCTAAAAATAAGAGAATGTACATATATGCAACTTGTTTGATATGTTTATTTATTTCGTTTTCAGGATTCTTAATAATTTTTTTTTTGTGCATTTCAACGTGGAATTTCCATAAATATTCTAACCATTTACATTTTAGCAAAAAAATAAATATTCTCTTCTTTTTTTTGAATTCGGACCAAAAATGAAAAAATGACTTTCTCAATCTTAAGATTGAGTAATTTTTTTCTTCTTCTTCTTCTAACCTTTTTTTTTTTGTTGTTTGCATTCGTGCTCGTGTACATATCTACATACGTATGTACATGTAAGTGCACTTATGCATATTTTAATATTTTCGAATTTTTAGAATTATATTTAATTTCATATGAATTAAAAATTCAAGTAAAATACAAAAGGTCGAAACGGAGTTTTGGGTCAACACTATAATTATTGATTTAAAATTTCATAATTTTGATAAAAGTGTAACAAAATTATTTACCACAACAATCTACCCTTTTGTTTGCCTTCATGCTCGTGTACATATTTATATACATATGTACACGTGAGTGCATTCAAGCCGCTATTAATTTTCTTATGCCTTTTTAGAATTAAAATTTTAGAAAATAAAAATTCAAATAAAATCTTAAAAATTAAGAAACGGTTTGGTGGTTCAAAAAAAAAAAAGTATAATTCAATATTTCAAGGATATTTTCGTGGAGAGTGACACTTGCTAATGCAATTAAATAAACAGTCCTTTCCAGGGCTACAACTTTGTTTAAACAAAGAGATCCGAAATAACAAGGAAATGTATCAAACCTCTAACTTAACAAAAATTATATTTTAATATTTAAAAAAAAAAGAAGGTTTTTCAATAGTTTACAAGTCTCACAAAGTGACTTACCGGTTTGCTGCTGCTGGCTAATGGCGATTTCTTTCGTAGCGGAGCGGAGCTCCTGACGCTGGCTAGGTTCCTCGAAAGATTCACCTTTTTGGTTTTCGTTCGCGTTTACTTTGACGTGAAACCGCACTTTATAAATACTCAAACTTTTTCACACGCGCACCTACACTTTAAGGTGATTATAACGCACTTTAGAAACAAACTTTGATATCTCACTATTGGCACTGGTTAAGACCGCGACTTTCGAATTTTGAATGCTGTCGATCAGCGGGATCCCCTTTTTATACCCCAATAATCCTTGCGGCATTTTAGACACCGTAAGGTTCGAATCGCCTGCCTGCCTTGGTCAAACCAATCCGCGTTCGACCCTTAGTGGCAAGTATATGTGCACATGTGTAAGCAACACTTTAACCCACTTACACTAATAAACATCCGCTTTGCTAATATCGTAAATGCGGACAGAGGGATTCGGTTAGCGGTTGCCTGCACATCTGTTCATATACCCGCCTGTGCGTAGTCAGAGAAATCTTCAAAGGCTGCCGTTACAAATGACAGTGAATTAAATGGTGACAGGTAATAGTGTCACTGGTAATGGTGTCAATTGACACTATTTCCATGGTAAATTGGAAATAGTGTTAATTGACACTATTGCGCTTTTGAAATGGAATAGTGTCAACAAGAAAATGGAAAATAAGTCATTGATACTATTTCCAAACTGAAATGGAAATAGTGTCAAAAGAGCTAAAAACGGGTCTACCACATTATCCCCAAAATCAAAATCCCCAAAGGAAAAATCCCTAAAATCAGAATCCCCAACACGAAATCCCCATTTTATGTGTGAAATAAATTCAAATTATGTATTGGATAGGTAATTATGCTACCTTTCATTTGAGGTACCACTGTTGTGGGCGCAAAACCGCGTGTGTGCAAAATTTTAAATTTAATTTAAAAAACAACCCTGGGCTACATTATTCCAAGGCCTTCTGCGTAGTACACCATTCTGCGTAGGCGGCCTTCGGCCGCGCTTAATATAAATAACCCTGGGCTACAGGTGTAAAATCATATCTTCTACTTTAATTTCAATAGCATAAGGCCTGGTTTTTTTTGTTTCGGAATGAGTACTGTACTCTTACCAAATTTAGTAGTACAGTAGGGTCCCTAAAATAGTAACAAAAGTCCGAACCCTGATAGCAACCACCAATCGGAGTGGCAACGATCACGCCACCTCGAGCTGGATAGCGGAGCTTTTCCACTGCGCAGTCGACATCTCTAAAAATTTTCCCAACAGCATAGCCGACATTCGCTTGACAATTCCTTTTTAAATGTACGGTGGTCTTAAATTTGAACGGACGTGTGCGCAGAAGCGAGAGTGAAAAAAGAAATTGGTGAATTCAAGTACAGTGAAATGTATAAACCGAGTAAATTTTGACAATAATATTTTTTTTAACGTTAAAGTGGAAAAAAAAATTACCGCAAAAGAGCTTTCAGAAATTCCGCTTAGATCAAGTAATACTCGTATCGCGACAGTGGTTTTAAAACATTAAATGTATTATTTCTCTGAAAAGCGCAACAGTTTTACGCGACACACTTATTGTACATACATTCAGCATACAATATAATAGCATAATTAAACAATGGCAAGTGGTTTGATACAAAAATTTGACACAAAAAGACAAAAAAAAAATTAGTAATCATAATTATTGTCGTGGTGATTTGAATATACAAAAACCGATTTGCGATTCTAAAAGTCTTTAATAATTACTAGTGATCCGTGATGTCAACATACAAGTAATATAGTTTATTTCAAAACGTTGTTATTGTAGAGGATTTCCTATACATAAATAAATACCAAAATTATTTGCAACAACAAAACCAGAAACAACAACGGGCTATCATCCCGCCACCTAAACACGTCTGATCACGCTCAACTATACTGCACCACCTCCTGCTACAAGTTACTTTTTGGTAAGTTTTATGATACTATAAATTTATTAGTTTTACTAGTGAAACACATTTCTAAGTCCCATGTTCTTACTTCATTGCTACTAAATCACTCATTTTTGAAAGTTTTTTGAGCTCAATCACCGAATTTGGTGTCTTTGAAGTTTTTTAATTTTAATCAGGGTGCAATCAACTGATGTCAAAACATATGTTTTCTGGCTTGCTAAATTTGTACTAGTTAATATACCTAGTTAATAATATGTATTAGTTGATAAACCCTGTACTGACACGAAATTTGGTGACTCAGTTCAAAACCGGTTTGCAACCCTGCTTAGTTTCAAAATGTAGATGCACCAAATGCACATACGCTGTTTTCAAATTTTGTGGGAGCTGCGAGATTGTTCCGGATGAAATTATTGAATTCCGGTATTTTTTCAGTTTCCACTCCTTATTTCGCATGGTAATACCATAGTTAATTCATATATGTAATTCTTTAAAGAAACAATGGCAATATTGTCCGGGGTTCATCATCATTTTCTTTTATAGTAAAACGTTCTAATTACTTGTTCGGTGCGCCCCACCAGCGCTCACATCGTCGCGCATACGAGCGCTACCATCGCTCGCCAACATCTGACGCACCATCTCAACAGCGCTACTACATTGCGCAAACCCCATCGCGCGCTTCCTTCGCAACGCGCCACCTCAACAGCGCGCTTTCATCTCGCAACCAGCGCGCGCCACATCGCGCGCCTCCATAACAGCGCACCCTCATCGCTCGCGCTACCATCGCGAAACATCTCGTGCCACCATCGCGCACTCCACACAACTCCAGCAATTACCACAGCGGGGTCCGCCCTAATATAGGCCCGTCGCCCAACCGGCAACAACAACAACCACCAGAAGTGACGATAGCGGGGGCCGCCCTCATATAGGCTCGCCTTCCAACCGGCAACAACGACAACCAACAGAAGTGACGATAGCGGGGGCCGACCTCATATAGGTCCGTCGTCCAACCAACACCGGTAACAACAACACCAACAACGGCATCAACAAAAACAACACCAGCAATAACAACAGCGGGGGCCGACCTATTACAGGCCCGCCGCCTAACCGGTAACAACAACAGCAACCGGTTGTAACACCGGCAGCGACAACAACAACCAGCCGTAACTACCAGCAGTGACTATAGCGGGGGCCGACCTGTAATAGGCCCTCCGCACAACTACCAACAACAACAACAGTAGCGCCCCACCAACGGCCTACTGCAACAACTGGGTGAGACCTACCTATTTTGGACCTATGTAGTTTATGTAGTATGTATCAAAAAAAAAAAAACACTTTGAAAAAAAAAATATATATTTTAAAATTATAATAACGTAAAGGAAGGATAGAAGGGTTCAATTTAAAATAACCCAGATTAACAGATTGACTTAAGCAAGAAAAAGAAAACAATAAAATTTAATTTAAAACAAAAAAAAAATTTAAGGAAAAAAAAAATTTTACTATAAACAAAGGAGGGAAAAAATTTACTAAAATATAGAAATAGGAGATAGGGAAAAACTAATATGAAATAAGTGAGAAAAATGTTTATAAAATTAAACTGAATTGGAATTAATTAAATGAAACAAAATAAAATTAAATCATATTAAACTAAAATATGATAACATTTATTTAAAATATATAACATAAAATATAATTAAAAATACCCTAAAATAAAATAGTCACTGTATCACTTAGTTGGACGACGAAAAGACGGCCGCTACTGAATACAGTCGATTATGTACAAAACCTATTACCAGCATGTACGGGTGTACATAGTTATTGGGTTACTTAGTTGGACTGCGAAAAGCCGGCCGCTAGTAATTACAGTTAGCTGTGTGCAGTGTCCATGCTGTGAATATTCCTTGATATGTTTTAGATATTAACCCAGTGTACATTTTAACCATGCAGGTTTTTCACCTAGGTTCTCACTACCTATACTAATTACAATACTGCATGATCTGTAAACAAATTATTGTAATTACCCACGACCCAAGAATATTAAATAAAGTACAGTAAACTCTCTGCACAACAATCCACGCGTTGTCAAGTTATTTCTCTGTCCTCTCTGTTGTATTCCTTGCATGTTATAAAATTTGGCGCCCAACATAGTGGCAAACCTCTTGAATTTCACGCCTGTCCGTCGAAGCGAACGCATTTCGAGGCAAAATAGTAAAATGGCCAATCTTACCAGTGAACAATTTTTCGAGTTGCTTCAAGCAATCAATCAAAGCAATCAAAGGTTAGGCTCATTTAGCAGTTGCACTGCTCGTTTCCATGGAGAGCGTATCTCCACAAAGGTTGAGGAATTCTTGGCGGCTGTTTTGACATTCAAAGCAGTCGAGAAAATAAGCGATTCCGATGCAATTAATGGTATGCCAATGGTACTTGAGGGCGACGCAGCAGAATGGTGGCAGGGTGTAAAGTCCAAAGCCGAAGCTTTTAGCGACGTTGTGCACATGCTCCGTCAAGCGTTTTCTCCCCCCAAGCCATCTTGGCGCATTTATGTGGAAATTTTCGACTCCAAGCAGCAACGTAGTGAACCAACGGATACTTTTATCCGAAGAAAGCGTGATTTATTTTCCCAATTGACCAATGTGCCAGCAGAAGCTGACCAAATCGATATTGTGTTTGGGTTGTTGCATCTTCAAATTAGAGATAGGGTATGCCGTGAACGTATTGTTGATTTTGATGGGCTATTGAAAGAAGCACGTGAAGCAGAAATGTTGAATCGCAAAGGTTAAATGGTCCAACTCGCTGTAGTTTTTGTCGTAAAAAGGGTCATAATGTTGAATCATGTTTTAAAAAGAAAAACGAAGAAGCAAAAGACGCACACGCTGCAACGTTGTCGCAAGTGCAATCGCTCAAACCAAAATTTGCTTGTTATGGGTGCAATGCACCAGGGGTGACCAGAGCTAATTGCACAAACTGCACTAAGAAGCCCGTAGCAAGTCCAGGGACCGTGAACTTTAACACAATAAACGTTTCTATAGGGCGAGATATTCCAATAGCGAACATTCAGATTTTTACCGTACCAGGTCAGGCTTATTTCGACTCGGGAGCACGAACTAGCGTTGCCAGTGCAAATCTGAAAAGGGTAATGGACTTTAAGCGTTGTGTATTCAAAAGCGTAAATTGCGAAGTCACTCTCGCCGATGGTCATACTACAATCAAAAAGTGCTTATCTACTGCATGCAAAATGGCAATAGGCGGACGCAAGTTCGATATACAATTTATAGTGTTGCCAAACGCCGAAAACAATAGAACGTTAATTGGGGCCGATTTCTTAGAAAAAGCAGGCATTGTTATGAACATGGGCCAAAGGTATTGGTATTTCGAAGATGAACCCTCAAAGCAATTTGATTTTGTAGACGCATTGTCGTTGGAATTAAATATTCTCGAGATTATGCAAGTAAGAGGCGTCGTACCTGATGACGATTTCCAATTAATTGATGCACGTAGTAAACGTAAACCATTTGTGGAGGCAGCTAGAGAAGGTGACAAACCAAAAGTTTACACGTCGGAGTTTGAATACAATGGACCCGAAGAGATGGTTTCCTATTCACCGCATGAAATTCAGAGCATATTCAAAGACGCACTCCCACCAAATATGGTTACGCCCGAGCGAGAGAAAGGAAAAGAGTTATTTGATGGTGTTTATAGACAAATTTCGAATGTTGATTTGTTTTCAATAAACTTTCGTTTCATGAAGGAAATAGACGGGGTCGAGTTGGTAGAGAAAGAAAAAGAGCAATTGGACATGATGCTAGACGAGTTTTCGATAATTTTTGGTGCATCCTCTGAGCCAACACCGTATGCTCAACACTTTATTGATACGGGTAACCATAAACCCATAGCCTTGCCACCGTACCGAATGTCATTCCCAAAACTTCGTGAATTAAAAGATGAAATAAGCAAGATGCTTGATAATGATGTTATTGAAGAGTGCGATTCAGCATGGACATCGCCAGTAGTTATGGTGCCTAAAAGAGATGGAAGCATACGAGTATGTGTCGATTATCGCAAATTGAAATCTGTTACGAAACCAGATAGGTACCCGATACCCAGAATCGATGATTTGTTGCATGCTGCAAAAAGCACTAAATTTATGACCACGTTAGACCTACAATGTGGATATTTTCAGATATCTGTTGCGGAGGAAGATCGTGATAAAACGTGTCTTATCACGCCTTTTGGAACTTATCGTTTCAAGCGTATGCCGTTTGGTCTTCGCAATGCTCCGGCAACCTTTCAACGCTTAATAGATCGGTTTAAGGCAGCTGTACCTAATGTCCAGATACTTGCATATCTTGATGATATTATTATTTGCTCAGCTTCTTTCACGGATCACATGAATGATTTGCGTAGCGTATTTGAGAAGCTGGTAAAGTTCAAGTTGCGTATAAATACCAAAAAGTGTCGATTTTGTTGTGTTGAAGTGAAATACCTTGGTCATGTATTAACGTCTGAAGGCATTAAGGTTGACCCAGAAAAGACGTCGGCAATAACTCAGCGAGGAGAGCCGAAGAACCCCAAAGAGCTCATATCTCTTATACAAACGTGCTCATGGTACAGACGTTTTATTGACCAGTTTGCGAAAATAGCGAAACCACTTACGGACCTTTTTAAGAAAAATGCTGTATGGCAGTGGAATGACCCACATAGCAATGCATTTAAGAAATTGAAAGAACTACTGGTGAAACCACCAATATTGAAACAGGCAGAAGACCTGATACCTTTTTTGATTAAAACTGACGCAAGTTCGTACGCGTTGGGAGCAGTTCTACTCCAGGGGGAGAAAAATCGAGAACACCCTATAGAATTTGGGAGCCGGTTGTTAACGCCAGCCGAACGGAATTACTCTACTACGGAACGGGAAGCACTCGCTATTGTTTGGGCATGTGCGAAGTTCCGAGGCTACATCGACGGCGCAGAAGTATATTTAATGACAGATCATCAGCCTCTGAAATGGCTCTTTACGATGAAATCTCCATCCGGACGTCTCGCCAGATGGGCACTCCAAATCCAACAGTATGATATTAAAATCGATTATACCCCCGGAAAAGCAACTGTTTGGCTGACATGTTGTCACGCCCACCGTGCAAAGTAAGCGAACATAGCTCACCAAATTGTATTTGTGCTTTTAACATAGATATACCTAAAAGGAGCGCAAATGAGTTACGAAACGAACAGCTCAAAGATGACTACTTGAAAACCATTTTGAAATCTCTGGAGGAGAGTGTCGAGAATGCCACCTTGTGGTTCAAGCGTGGTTATCTCCTGAACGATGGTGTTTTGTATTGCTACGCTAATGACGATGCAGAAGATGCACAACTTGTTATACCACAGCACGAGCGATTGGACATTCTGCAAACATACCACGACGAAAGTACCGCAGGTCACTACGGACTAGAAAGAACAATTGCTCGCATTTCCAATCGTTATTTCTGGCCAGGAATGCGCGCCGAGATAACTAAGTATACCAAAAATTGTATCGAATGTCAACGGTATAAAGCTACAAACATGAAACCGATGGGTTTACTACAAACGAGTGTAAGCAAGCAACGCTTTGAAGTTGTTGCTGTTGACCTTTTTGGCCCACTTCCGAAGACTACTGAAGGTTTCCAGTGGATACTTATTGTGGAAGATGTTGCAAGTAGATGGGTTGAAATTTTTCCGATGATAGAGGCCACCGCTGAAGTGTGTGCTAAGATCTTAATTAATGAAATTTTTCTTCGATATGGTGTACCAAGGCAGCTTAGAACCGACAACGGTGTTCAATTTGTATCGGCGATCATGCAACAAGTTACATATTGCATGGGCATACACCAAGCGTTCACACCTGTGTACCACCCCGAAGCAAATCCAGTCGAACGAAAGAATAGAGACCTTAAAGCGCAATTGTCCATTTTTGTTCAAAATCAACACAATATATGGGATATTGCACTACCTGCCATTCGTTTTGCGATAAACACTGCTAAATGCCAAAGTACCGGCTACTCTGCCGCATACCTCACCTTTGGAAGAGAGTTACGAACCTTTGATGATGTGCAACATGATATAAGAGCTATAACTATCACGCCTTATTTGAGAAATATGACAGAGAATTTTAAGAACGCTAAAGAGAAAGAGAGTATGATGCAAGATCGAAATAAGAAATATGTTGACAAGGGTAGACGACCGCAAGAAGACATCACGTTAGGATCAGAAGTTTTAGTCAAGACGCATGTACTCAGCAATGCCGCTAAGGGAGTCACATCGAAGTTTGTACCGAAACGAGATGGGCCATACATTGTCACACGTAAAATTGGCGCATCCACATACGAGATAGCAGCTAAAAATGAACCAAATGTGCCACTCGGAACATACCACGCATCGGCCTTGACGCTATATAAAGGCAGCAACAAAGATGATGTACCGACCCCAGTGCAACCTATCCGGAGAAGAGGAAGACCAAGGAAGAAATAAGCGTATTGTGACGACTGATTCGCCACTCATCATCCGTCAAGGGGGAGGGTGTAACGTGAACTATATAATATGTAGATAAAATATAATCATTTGTACATAAAACGCTCATGTATAGTTACGCATGTTTTACAATTAGCACGTATGTATATATTCCTTACAGGGTTATAAATGTTTTGTGACCATATTTGCATGTTTAGTGCTTCATATTCCATTGTATTCATGTTTCACTCAATTTATATCTACCATTAAGTGTAAGCTATTGGTTGACTCAATTTTAATTGTAATTCACTCAATATAAGTGAAGCGGACGTTAAGTTTATGAGAGAGAGAGCGCTACGACGAAAGCTCTTGTCGAGCCACTATAAAAGCGCGATCCCTTGACTTTTCGCCTTCAAAAGTGTTCAACTGTCGAAGGCGTTAGATCAAGGGGTAAGTAAATTAAACGACAAACATTTGGGTGCCGAAAGCAGGTGGACGGCGAAAAGCCGGTCGCTGCTTTGGCACAAGCATACATTTATGTTATATGTACATAGGTACATACATAGTCACTGTTTCACTTAGTTGGACGACGAAAAGACGGCCGCTACTGAATACAGTCGAATATGTACAAAACCTATTACCAGCATGTACGGGTGTACATAGTTATTGGGTTACTTAGTTGGACTGCGAAAAGCCGGCCGCTAGTAATTACAGTTAGCTGTGTGCAGTGTCCATGCTGTGAATATTCCTTGATATGTTTTAGATATTAACCCAGTGTACATTTTAACCATGCAGGTTTTTCACCTAGGTTCTCACTACCTATACTAATTACAATACTGCATGATCTGTAAACAAATTATTGTAATTACCCACGACCCAAGAATATTAAATAAAGTACAGTAAACTCTCTGCACAACAATCCACGCGTTGTCAAGTTATTTCTCTGTCCTCTCTGTTGTATTCCTTGCATGTTATAATATACATTAAAAAAAAGGAAGAAAAGGAGAACAGAAGTTTTGTTTACTAAATCAAATGTTCCTTTTTGAAATAAATATTTTTAAGATATAGATTTAAGTAATGAATTGTGAATAAAAATTTGTTAAAAATGGGAGGGCTGGCGTTCCGCTTTATTTAGAAGGCAAATAGGTTTTTAGGTAAGGGGTCATCGAATCCCAGGTGCGTCGATGGCCATGGATGAGGGTGGGCCAAGCACCGGGCGTCGCATCAACACCCGCTGCGCCCCCTTTTATGTTCGGCCTTATTTTTTGATTTATGGTTTATGTACTTTTATTTTTCAGATTGTAATCGGTCGTTTGCGATTCGTTTTGATTTTCCAGGTTTTTTTTTTTAAATTTACCTGGTTTTTCGTTTTGCCAGGCGTTTTATTTAAATTTCGATTTGCGTTTAGTTTCTCGGTTAATTTTGAATTTTTTATTTTACCAGTTTTGTTTCGGATTTTTATTTGAATTTTAGTTGCCCGTTTCTTTTGAGTTTTTGAATGTTTGAATGTCAACGGTCTGTCCGTGGCATCCGGGTTTAACCGGATGTTGTTTTAAACGTTATTTTGGCGCGGTTTTTGCGTTTTTCCCCGCGTTTAAAAGGCATGATATAACCTTTTCTCTGTTTATGGCGCAGGACGGTAAGGTTTGCAAGAGCCCACCCCAGCCGACAATGACTAGCCACAGTGCGACCGCCTACCTTACTGCTCCATTTGAACGCGTTTTCCATAACTGCCCCGGATGACGTTACAGATTTACGACGCGTAGAAGAAGTCTTGCGCAGGCTCGATCAACATGCGAGTAAACATGAAGAAATCGGAATTTCTACAAGATCGCATTGAGTGTTGTGGGTATGTCATTGATAAAAAGGTATACGTAAAATGAGTAGCAAGGTGGATGCCATTCGTAATATGAAACAGCCAGGTACTAAAGATGATGTAAAATCGTTTCTGGGTATGATACATTACTATGGGCGTTTCATAAGAAATTTAAGCACGGTAGTGTATCCGCTCAATATACTACTACGCAAAGACATATCATTTAATTTTGACTGTGAGTGCAAGAAATCGTTTAATGCCATTAAACAGCTAATGGAATCTGATACCGTACTCAGGCATTATGATCCACAGTTGCCTATTGTACTGGCCGTGGATGCAAGCCCGATCGGGGTGGGTGCAGTACCTAGCCACATTTATAAAGATGGTACAGAGAAGCCAATACACTTTGCTTCGCAGACGTTAAACGAGACGAAACAGCGTTACAGCCAAGTTGATTTTACCAATATGTATTTGGCCGGAAATTTACCTTAGTCACCGACAACAAAGCTATAGCTCAGATATTTTCTCCACACAAGGAACTGCCAACACTATCTGCAACAAGAATGCAGCATTAAGCTATTTAATTCGAGTCATTCCAGTACGAAATACGTGTAAAGAAAAGCAGCGAAAACGCCAATGCGGACGCATTATCACGCCTGCCGGTAACCGTACCTGAATTAAGTGGGGAAACTAGGAGAGCCGACGAACTGAAAAGGTTAATAGAATGTTTACAATATGGTCGCAATTGTGAGCCGTCACTCTGTTTCGGTATAGCGCAGTCGGGACTTTCCTTGCAAAACAGGTGTTTGCTCAGAGGTATGAGAGTGTTTATTCCGAAGGTACTGCGCAAGACGGTGTTAGCAGAGTTGCGAACCGGTCATTTTGGCATAACAAAAATGAAAATGTTAGCACGCGCATATTGTTGGTGGAACCAACTCGACAAGGACATAGAGGATTTGGTATCCAATTGTGCAGCATGCCAATCGAGCCGACCCGATCCAATATCAGTGCCCGCACATTGCTGGTTGCCAATAAATAAAGTGTTTGAAAGAGTTCACGCTGATTATGCCGGTCCGTTCTTAGGGAAATACCTGTTCGTATTGGTCGACGCACTCAGCAAGTGGCCGGAAGTACACATCGTCAATAACATGATGACAGAGACAACTATAAGACTCTGTGAAGACATATTTTCGAGGTTCGGACTACCAAAAGTGTTTGTCAGCGACCATGGCACACAGTCCACGTCCAGAGAATTTTCAAAAAACAATGGAATTGTCCACAAGCAAGGCCCGCCATACCGCCCAGCCACAAATGGCCAGCCAGAGCGGTTCGTACAAACGGTGAAAAATAAGTAAAAGGCCAAGAGTTGTCAACCAAATACGTTGCCTCATGCATTATCAACAGCGCTGTGCATCCCGCTACAAAGAAGTCACCAGCGATGATGATGTTCGGACGCCAAATTCATTCGCCATTTGACTTGATGCTTCCAACAAAAGGCAGCTAATACAGAGTATATTCGGGCCACTAAAACTTTTAGAGTGGGAGAGAGAGTTGCAGTACGAGATTATCTATCCAGCGAAAAGTGGCGTGCCGAGGGCTGAATGGTCAGAAGGCGGTTTTTGAAAAGCTGGCCGCCAACGATCCTCTTCGATACCCGGGCAAGGTCGGAGGTATAAGTGCCTTCTTTACGCATGCCGGTTCTGCGGACGAGTGACCAACCCTTTCCGTGAATACTCGTGGGACCAAAATATGAATGACAAAAATTAAACAAAACAACAAAAAAATGAAGGAAGAGACAGACGTACAAGGTACAGGAGGTCTCCGGAAACCGGACTGCAGGGAGCATGGACAGGACGCCAGGGACAATAACATGGACTGGAATAGTGACAACAGGACAGGATACAGGCTTTGGACAGACAGATGGACATCGGCATAGGGAAAAGGAAAATTTCTCAGATGAGGATTTCCTTTTCTCTAGCCAAGAGACGGTGGAGACTGGCGGTGCAGCTTCGGTGGGCAGCAGGATTCCGGCCTGAGTGTAAGATTGCATGGTCCAATGCATTCCAAGGGAGAAGACGATACCAGGTTGCCCAGTCTATCTTGGATAAGATAGAACGGAACAGGGTAAATGGTACCGTTCATCCCAAGGATGCAGAGGACCGGAAAGTTTACCAAGCTGTGGTGGATGAGTACCAACACCACATCAGCAACTTCCACCAGTATGAGGAATAGGCCTCGGGAAGAGGCCCCTAGCACCTAGAAGAGGAATAGGTCTATGGAAGAGGCCTCAAGTTCCTCTAAGAGGAGAAACGTTACTGGTGAGGATACCTCCAACTCAGCCGAAGGGCGGGTGGGCGCAAAATCTTTTGCCGATGCGGTAAGGAACAACCTGGAGGCTGCTCTTGGCGATGCGACCACCAACAGCGGCAGGTCCGTCCTCGAGAAGTAGGGAGAGATCGAGGCGAGTCTGTTCGAAATGGTTATCCAGTTCGTGATGGCCAACAAAGGTGGTAATCTCACTTCCTTCGACTCGGCGGAAGGTGTCCGCAGTCACAGGGTGGTCAAATGCGAGGACCAGCAGTAAAAGGACTTCCTGGAGAAGTTCTTGCTGGACCAAGGCGACGTTGGGGATGGCTTGAAGGTGAAGCTCATCCAAGCCGTCGACATTCAAAAGAGACCTTTAGCAAGGATATGGATCCCGTGTATGAAGATCGACAGCTGGACGCTGATCAAGAATTTGAAGGCTCACAACCGCGAGGTGCCTATGGATGACTGGGTGCCACTCAAGGCAGAGGCATCTCAGCGGAACAGACTTTTATTTGTCCTCCTCATAAATAAGGAAAGTATTGGGCAGCTGGAGAAAGCGGAATTCGTCTTGCGATCCGGCATACGTCGGGCCAAGGTCAAGATATTACGGGGTCCTCAGGATGATGATCTGTAGCTCGTCGACCAGAATCCAGGACCCTAGTAGATATGATGGGTCTTAGGGTTGTCCAGGTAAACCTCCAGCATTCGAGGCTGGCGTCGGACAACCTTAATGGGGTCCTGGTGGAGGAAAACGTGGACATCTCCCTTGTTCAGGAACCCTGGATGGGGAACACTAGTGTAAAGGGGCTCTCCATAAAGGCCCATAACACATTTACAAGCGCCAGGATGGTAAGCCAAGGACAAGGTGCTTGTAAAATCTAAACTACACTGCTTTTCTTGTTTCTTCCCACAGCTGTGCAGATTTGACCAAAACTTCGCTGGAGGCAGCTGACGGAGTCAGCATGGTGATTGCCCCTTCATATATGCCACATGATGAGGATGATCCACCGGAGGAGATCCACAGGTTGATAGAGGAAATCGAAGCACGAAACATAATTGTCGGATGCGACGCCAATTTCAGGCACTCCCTATGGGGGAGTACGGAGATCAATACCAGGGGTGAGACACTTTTCGATTTTATTTTGAGTAATAACTTAGTAGTTTGTAACCGGGGTAGTACCTCTACTTTTGTCTACGAAAGCACTGATACTTTTAGTGGGTGGATCACAGGATGATCCTTTTTGATATCATTTTGACATCAGATAACTCTATTCCTCACCTGAACACAAGGGGGAAAAACTGGCGAAGGTTCGTCAGGGTGGTGAGCAATAAGCTAGGTAGTCAACCTTTGCAGAAACTACTGTCAGTGTCTACGGGTAGCTTGTCCAACTAGTTTTATCAAAAAGTATATCCTCGCTGCTAGAATGCAGACCTTTTCGAACTCAGAAGAGAGTCTAGGAGATTATTCAACCTGAGCCGTTCCACTGGCAACTGGTTGCCATACAAGAACAGAATAGATGCTACAAAAAAGCGATTCGGAAGGTAAAAGAAGCATCCTGGAGGGACTTTTGCACGTCTATCGAGTCGACAAAGGAATATTCGAGACTTGGAAAAATTCTCTCAAAAGAAAAATCTTGCCCTCTTTTTTAAGGAAAGACGACGAATCATGGACACGCAGCTCAGCGGAAACCGTGGATCTTCTTGTAGGAACACATTTCCCAGGCTGTGTACCTATTCAAATGGAAGGTAAAGAGTACACTGGCTTACTACCCTCTCTTCGGCTAGTAAATGAGCTTATAACAACTAAAAAGATGAAATGGGCAATCAACAGTTTCTCACCGTACAAATACGCGGGGCCGGTTGGTATTTTCCCAGCCATGTTACAAAAAACCAGCTTGCTGGTAGTACCCTGGCTGGCGTGTATCTTCAGGGCATGCATACGGCTGAATCATGTGCTTTTAAACTGGAGAAGGACGAGGGTGGTTTTCATCCCAAAGGCGGGCAAGAGAGGTCATGAAAACCCCAAGGACTTCAGACCTATTAGTCTTTCGTCGTTTGTTTTAAAAACCTGCGAACGGCTTTAGGACGCCCATATTAGAAAGAAATTGGATAATTTAGGGCGCCTTCAACTATTTGGTATCGAGGACCCTATTGTAAACTGGATAGGGATGGCACTGCGGTCAAGAGTCATAAGCGTCAAGGTCGGAGCACGTGAAGTAACGGCACACTTGTCGAGAGGAACTCCGCATGGTAGGGTGCTGTCTCTACTGCTTCGGCTTTGTATTATAGACGGCATACTTCGTCAACTCAACAGGAACGGAGTTAAAGTGGTTGCCTACGCGGACGACGTAGTAATACAAGTATCGCGTCTGTGCCCCAGACGTGTCCTTGTCAATGCGTCTTCCAGATTCTGCGAGTATATTTCAGTCGGAAATTTATGCTATCCAGGAGGCATGCAGGGCATTACTGAATACAAACATCACAGGCAATCTGATAGCAATCTTCTCGGACAGCCAGGCGGCAGGGAGTGGACCATGAACCTGGCAAGTCGACATGCCGTTTCTCTAATATGGGTGCCGGGGCATTGCAACATACAGGGAAACGAGATTGCCGATGAGCTGGCACGGCGTGAGTCGGCTCTTGACGTCTCAGAAGCGAAGGAGGTCCTTGCACCCCTCGGACTGCTCAAGGGTCGGGTCTCTTAGCACTGGCTTGGCAGGCTACGGATAGATGGAAGCGTCTGCAGTCCTTCAGAGTTTCAAGGACTTTAGGGCCCTCGTACAATGAAGCACGATCTTCGTCCCACTGGACATTGGACTGTCGGGGCGCCCGCGGCGCGGATGGGCATGGAGCTATACCACGTGCCGCAGTTGCAACCCTCCGGGAATGCAAGAGACGGTGGAGCACCTGCTATGCGGCTGTCCGGCGCACTGCAGGAGCAGAATAAAGTTTGTGGGAAAACCCTTGTTCGGCAGTCTTTCTGAGCTCAGCAATGTGAAGCTTTGGGAACTTCTAAAATTTTTGGACTCAACGGCATTTATTAACATAGGATTTATAGGGGTGTGAGAGTCCCACCACGCTAATTTTCTGTAGTAATCTTCATTGGTTAGTTCACGAGCTGTGGTATCAAAACGGCGCGCTAGCTCTAATTGGAGTCACTGGGACTCGCCACTCCAACCAACCAACACCGCAAATGTGCGGCTCGCCGAACATCAGCTTGTTTTTCGCAACCAGAGCACCACCACTCAGATAGGGGACGAACTTAACCAAAAGCGCCCACACCACAGGACAGTGCTTGTTGCGCTTGAAATGGCTAAAGGCTTTGATACGGTTAACCGTGCGCAACTATTAAATTATCTGGAAGATTCATCCCTTAACCCCTGTCTTAAACGTTGGACTGCCAACTACCTGAGTGGCCGTCAATCGTCCGTTGAATTAAGAGGCGCCAGATCAAAACCCAGAATAGTTAAACAAGGGGTGCCACAGGGTGGTGTCCTATCTCCGCTTTTTTTTAACTATTATATATCGAAACTTCTCCCTGCCACCAGATGGTGGCTCGATCGTCTCTTACGCCGACGATTGTAGGATTCTGGTAACAGGCCCCTCCGTTGAAGAACTCTGCTCTCGTATAAACTCATACCTTCCAGCCCTGTCCGAATTTTTCGCTGAGAGAAACCTGACATTATCACCGACCAAGCCCTCCCCCATCCTATTCACAACGTGGACAACGCAGGTGAACATGGAACTAGACGTCTACGTTGATGGTGTGAAGCTACCAACTGTCTCCAACACTAAAATCTTAGGGGTCACGTTTGATAACATATTCAAGATGCAGTGAAATAACGCCATAGGAAATAACGCCCATGGACGTTATTTCCCACTCAAAAAGGAAATTACGCCCATGGGCCTTATTTCCTTTTTAAATGGAAATATCGCCCATCTGCAAAAAGAAATAAATAATAAATTTTTCAAGACTTTCCTGATTGGGAAGTAGACAAAGTTTGTTGATAGGACGATCAAGAGTTGTTGTTGCTGTTTTTATGGTAACGACCCTTGTTAGACCATCACGACTAGAATGCAACCTTATGACTTTTCCTAGTGCCCATTTTGATGGAGGATATCTCTCGTCGATGATGAAGACTATTGATCCAATTTGAATTGAGGTGTTTGGTTGTTGTTGTTGTTTTAACACTACGTTGCCCTGCCTAGGTAGTCAGTATCAACCTTACCCAATATTGTCATCGAACTCTTCTAACGGAAGTCCTAGAAACCTAGCGGCTTCAACAGGGGAGGACCAGAGGGATATGGGTGTTAGAAGAGTAGGCTCGGATGAGCAGACACAAAGATGGTTAGTAGTATGGGGGGACAAGCCGCATGCCGGACAAACATTAGGCAAGTCGGGGTTCAGTCTGGATAGGTAAGAGTTTAACCTATTACAATATCCAGACCGGAGTTGAGCCAGCATCACCCTAGTCTCCCTAGGCAGCTCGCGCTCCTCTTCGGCAACGGGTGGTGTTGTTGCCTGAAGAACGGCGTTCACCGGGAGAGAGCCAACATAGGAATTTACCGAATTCGTGTGGATGAGGGTGAGGGCCTGCCGGTGCACCTTAGGATCAAACGGCGTGGAAATCAGGTGCCGGATCTCATCGAAGTGTTTGCGTAGGTGGCTTCTTATTCTCCTGGGGGGCGGATTTTCGTTGACCAGGCGTCCGTTCGGGTGCTGCGGTTTGCAACAGTTGAACAGGAATTGCCTGATCAGCATCTCGCTATGCTCTTTAACGGCGAGCATTTTCGTTTCATTGTGAAGGTGGTGCTCAGGAGACATAAGAAGACACCCAGTGGCGGTTCGAAGGGCGGTATTGTGGCAGACCTGAAGCCTCGTCCAGTGTGTGTCAGCTAGCCCCGACGACCATGTAGGCGTCGCGTAGCTCAGTACCGGCTGGCCAATTGCTTTATATGTAGCTATTTACGTTTCTTTGTCTTTACCCCAAGTGC